>CM053621.1:9239217-9262445 GCA_028646535.1 Procyon lotor | reverse complement strand
TGAGTACATCTGCAAAGACTCTTTTCAAATAAGGTCACATGCTGAGGCTCTGGGTAGACATGAATGTTGGGGGGACACCATTCAACCTGAGATGGGAAGTAAGGCGGAGGGCTAGGGACAGGTAGGGATGGGATAGTCAAGGTGCAAATATCAAGGACCTTATGTATAAACCAGAAGACCACGAGCAGCATTGACTCAGGCAAGGCTGGCCCCAGGATTTTCAGGGGGCTCCCACGGGTCCTCTAGCTGGGCCCTTCCCCAGGGGGCAAGGAGCCAGGAGCCAGGGATCATGCCCCTCCTGGAGCCCACATAGTCCCCAGTTCTGGGCCATGCTCTGGGGATCCAGGACTCCGGAATTCCTGCCCCAGCAGCACTGAGCCATTTCCTGCTCGGGTGTCTTCCCTTCGTGTGCCCTGCTGAGGGTAGGCTGGCTTTGCCCGAGTGTGTGCGCCTCACCTCCAGGGGACTCAGGGGCAGCCACACGGGGGGGTTAGCACAGAACTAGCACTTTCAGGCTGGGCTGTCTGTGCAGGTGCATGAGGCTCTCACGGTGTAGAACGCACAAGGGTGGCCCGAACAGTGGGATGGCCTGTGACACTTCAAGGAATGTGGGAGAAATCTGAATTCAGCCATGACCTTCAGGTCATAGTGAGGGTGTGTCTGTCACAGAGGGAGGATAGCACATATTGTATTTGTAGGGTTTCTTGGCTTGATTGATAGCTTTTCAATCTGTTGACATATAGTACCTGGGCCCCGTCCACATTACAGGAAAGATGAATAATCTGGAAGGCTCGGAGTCCAAGAATCACCCTTGGGCCCATCACCCTCTAAAGTGTGTGTGTGTGTGTACCTTGATTTTGTCAGGCTCTCTCACTAGCATATACACTTCATGAGAACAGGGGCCTCCTTCTTCCCATCTGTAAAATGGGGCTAAGAATAGCCTATGCTCTATGGGGTTGCTGAAGGAAGTGAGCAAGTTAGTGGGCAGGAAGCGTGGAGTGCAGACCCGGCCCATGGCGAGTGCTCGGTGAGGCTCACTCTGGTGGCCTGTGGGCCATCTCTGGAGCTCCACAATAGCAAACAGCGACTGGAAAGTGCTAGCAAATACTGGTGTCGTGAAGGATGGAATGGCCAAGATGCGGGAAGCCAGGTCCTGTCCACCTCTTGGGTTGAAGACCTTGTGCCCCAAAGTCAGCTGGGACGAGGGGTTACGTGATTCTCAAAACACCGCCGGAGGCAAATGTATGCCATCAGGCCATCCGACCCGGTGTCCCCCAGCAAGGCCATGTGACCAGATGGGCATTTTGAGACAAATCCTCTGGAGGCAAAGTGGACCCATATTGGAGGAGATGGACAAGAATGGGCCCAGAAGCACTGTGTGGTGGACGGGCGCGATTCTTGAGACCAAGGTTTCAAGAAATGAGAGCCTGGACAAGGTGGAGAGGTGCATGGGGAAAGAAGTCAATGCTTCCAGGCTGTGGAGGTCGATGGGCAGGACTTCGTGAGCGAGGAGGGATTGGGGTGACACTTGGTTTCTGCTTAGCGCCACCATTCTGAAGGGGATGCTGTCCCAGAGATGGGGACCCTGTGTGCAAATCAGATTTGCGGGAGGTTCATGAATTCAGTCTGGACAAGCGGGGCCACCGAAACACATCCAGGGAATTAGCCCAGGTTTCAATCCTGGAGTTGATATTGGCAGTATTATCTGTGCAAGATTCCCCTCATCATTCTGAGCCTCAGTTTCCCCATCTGCAAAACAGAATACCTCACCAGAGGATTGTTAGGAGCCTGGGTGGGAATATACGCATATTGCCCACCCCAGACCCAGGGACCACGAGGAGAAAGTGTGTGTCTGTATTACACTCTGTCAGAAGCAACACACACAGAAGGCAAATTGGCTTCAACAGGTAAAGAATTTACTGTTCCTGTAACTAAAATCCCGGAAGTAGATCTGACTTCCCCTGCAGCTGCATCTGGGCCTCAAGCATGGTCCCAGGGGTGTCACATCACCCTCAGATCCCTCCTACGTGCATTCCCACCAGTCACCAGCTCAGCAAATCCAGCGGCGAGGAGCGTCTTCTCCCACGGTTCTGGCAGAAAATCGGTTCAAGGAAGTCCAAGGTAGATTCTGATTGGCCCAGCTTGGTCATGTGCCCATCCCAGAGCCAATCACCGTGGCCAGGCTTGGGTCACATGATTTCTCTGCTAGTATGGCTCCCCCATCAGTAAAAGGTGGTCGTAGTCCAAGCAAACCCAGGGGCAGTCCGTGGTATTTTGTGTGTCCATTGGGAGTTTGGGGATGGGAGGACATGTATATGTAAAGTTTCTTGCACAACAGTCAAGACGCAGATCCAACCAAAATGTCCATCATCTGGGGGAAATCTCAATGGATAAAAAAGAGGTGGAGTATATATACAAGGAAATATTATTCAGCCTTAGAGAAAAGAAGGCAATTCTGCCATATGTGAACACAGGGATGAACTGGGAGGACATTATGCTGCGTGAAATAAACCCAGAAGGACAAGTACTGAATGATTCCACTTAGGTGAGGAATCTAAAATAGTCACACTCATCGAACCAGAGAATAGAGTGGGGTTTCTAGGGAGACACAGGTCAAGGGGCCCAGAGCTGCAGTTGTGCAAGATGAATGAGTTCTGGAGATCTAATATACCGTGCGGTGTGTGTACTCGACAATATTGTATACTTACAAATGTACTAAGAGTAGATCTTATGTTAAAAGTCCTTATCACCAGAAAAATGAAATCAAGGAGGGAGGAGAACACTTTTTTGGGGGTGGGGAGGAGATGGATCTGTTTATGGCATAGACTGTGGTGATGGTTGCAAACTCGGCAAGTGGAGAGATTAAATATAAACAGCTTTTTGGATGTCAATCATCCTTCGATAACGTGGTCTTAAAGTTTCTGACACACTGAAGGGACTCCTCTGTTCATGGCGGCGGCTGGCATCAGCATTCGGACCAGAATGGCCCTCCTGGGTGTCCTTAACCACGTACGTGTTTTAAAGGCCTTTACAAATGTGGCCTCGGCGTTCGACGACATCCACTTTTGCTCGGCCTTCTTCAGTGTTTCACCAAGAGGTCAGCCCAGGGCAGGGGCTTGAGGCATCCCCCAGCCTGTGGCAGGGCATCACGGTGTCCTCTGTGGTCCACCACGAATGGGTCCTGTCGCCGACCCCGACCGGGCCCCCGGGGGACTCCCTATCCCTCTGGGGAAATTCCAGGACGTCTGGCACCCACCTCCTCCCTCCTCCTCCCCCGAAAGCCTGAGCTCCGGAGGGAGAGGCAGACAAGATCGAGAGAACAGGTTTTGCCGAGTTAGACAAAAACCTTTGCGGTTCATAACGTCAGCGAGAAAATTCCAAAACCCCGGGGCGAGCGGTGCCGCGGACGCCGCTTTCAGCAGCCCGCCTCTGATTGGCGCTGCCGGCGGCCTCCCAGCCAATCAGCGCGGGCGCTGCGAGACCTGCAACTTCAGAGCTTAGCAACGAGAGATCTGGAGGAACTCTGGAATCAATTTAAGGAAAGGGGAAGGGAGAGGAAAAAAAAAAAACCCGAGAAGGGAATTAGTAGGCAAATAATCAGGCAGCACAGTTTTATTATTACCTTGTGGCCAAGGCAAGTCATGAACATTTTCGGCATTAATTACCAGCCGAGAGGGAGCCACCCGGCTATATCTTGTCTCAAACACCAGGGCTGATGTTTCGTTGATGTTTTGGGGTTTCTTCCCCCCTGAGCTGGTGCTTAGGTAGAGATGGGAACAGAGCCAAGAAAGAATGGGCAGAACAGGTATGATAATTAAAGAAAGAAAGAAAGAAAAAAAAAAAAAACCACCCTTGATCCTGGCTGCCCTAGCTCCTTCCAGGAGCCTCTTGGCCAGTCTTTTCCGGGAATCATCTTCTGTCACGTGACATCCTGGATGCCAGCCTGTCTGAAATGGGAACTGGAGGTCAGGGTGGCTGTAAGTGGTTTCTGTGATTTCACATGGAGGCCCCGCTGCAGGTGATGGTGGTATTGGCTGGGCTGTCCGATGACGGCTTATTAGGTCCCATTCGTGTGTCACCGCCGAGACAGGGGCTATAATGCAGAAGCGAACATCACATAACAGCCCCTGCTCCTGTGGGCGGACCGTCTAGCCAGGGCTCGGGGAGACTGGATAGGACCAAGCAGTTCATTAGACAAATAGCCACGTGGTTAGGATCGGGCTGACTCTGAGCCAGAAAGGCTGGGTGCAAGGAAAAGAGTGTGTGGGTCCAAGGGTGCAGCTGGAAGGGCTCTGGCTCACCTGGTCCCACCTGGAATATCCTAGCAGTCGGGTGGGTTCTAGAAGGAGGCAGCGGGGCCAGGCAAATGGAGGGAGGGGGCCTCTGGGCCAGCAGAGGTCCGTTTGTGCTAAAGCAATTGGAAAAATAAGGACCCATTTCGTTTTCTAAACTGGGACATGTGATAATTAGATTTACGACTCAGAACAAATACTCAGCCTGTGTGGGGGAGGACAGATCGGCGTGGGCAAGGAAGGAGGCGGGGAGACGGAGCACTTGGGAGGCCACTGAGGTGGCTCGTGGCTGGTACCTCCAGGGGACCTTGAGCTTGAAGCCCCAGCACTTGTAAGGGGCCTTGTTGATGGTTCTCCTCGCCTGCTCCATCCCTGGGCCTCGTGTCCTGGAAAACATCCACGGAGACGCCTTGCTCTACCATTGCACCAACTCATCCTAGCTGGTCCGGGACCTGCCTGGGTTCAGCCCTCTGAAGCCCCCATTCCCTGGAAACCCCAGGATGGTTGGTCCCCCAACTCCGGGACCAGATTAAGGGGGGACCAGGAGCCAGCTTCCCTCACTATGGGATACTTCCCTGCATCTTCTCCCCAAGCAGCTTGGACACAGGCTTAGCAGCTTATTTGCCGTGTGGCCAGGAGGAAGTTACGTGGCCCCTCTGGGCCGCTATGTCCTCATTTGCAGAAATGGAGTTTGAGCTGGAGGGCCTGTTGGTCTCATGGCAGCCCTGATGTCTGGGCTCGGCTGCTGCATTTCAAAGCTTAATCAGTGCCTAGAGGACTGAGCATTGAGGACAGGGCCGTATACCGTTGGTGCAGCCTCGGGCTAGGTACCTTGCTTCTCTCTCCCTCCAATACTTACCTCATGGAAGTGTGAGCACCAAGTTAAGGGAGATTATTCTGTGTTTGGCATAGCTGGATACTCAGGTTTTCTAAAAATAAGACCAGATTTTTGTTCAGGAAGTCAGATTTTCGTTAAGAAGTGACTGCCCGTTTTCAAAACAACGCGGATGGGATTAAGCGCGTTTACGGTTCAAGTTTCGTGACATGCGCTTTATATTTACAGCACTAATACTCTGTTAAGATTGCCTTTTACCTCCGAGTGCCTGGTTCCATGAGGTGGAGACTAGGTCCTTTTTGCCACTGTCCCCCGCATAATAGAAATTTGCTGAGTTAGTTGAGATGACATTATGCCCATTGTACAGGTGAGAAGATCGAGGCTCAGGGAAGTTGAAGGTCCAGCCATTAGGTGGTCAAATCAGAATAGACACCTGGATCTGATTCAGGGTCTTGTTCTGTCTGCGAATTGACCTCAACTTCCTGGGGGGGGGGTACGTGGAAGGGGACAAGAGTGCTAGAGAAGGGATGCAAGCAGACAGGTGTGGGGCGGGGGCGCCCGTGAAGATCTGGCTAGGAATTTTCTAAGGGGAGCAGCGACAGTGGCCTGGCATGACACCGGCAGCCTGGCCTGATCCTTGTGTGGACAGGGGCCTTGTGGCGGTTGTTTCCTCACATTGCCGGTTGCCGTGGAGACGGCTGCACGTGTGCGTGCGTGCGTACATGTGCGCATGCTGAGATGCACCTCAAGTTGGCTACCCGGGCTTGCCCCAGAGCTCCCAACAGTGGGTGGGCACACCAAGCTGACGCCCTTGAGACAAAAGGAAAAGCCTGGCATTCTTACTTTTATTCTGAAAAACTTGGAGCGTCCACAAGAGTATACATGACCGTGAACCCCAGCTACCCATCACCCGCCTTCCACAATCCCCAGCTCTCCGCTAATCTTGTTCCATCTCTACCCCCTTCCCTTCCGCCCTCATCGCACCTACTTCGGAGCACATTCCAGACATCAGCCATTTCTTCTGCAAATATTTTAGCATGTCACTCAAAAATTTTTTAAAAAAGGGAATTTTTTTTAATCACCATCACCCCTCCCAGAACTAACAGGACTGCTTTATTATTAGCAAATATCCGGTGTTCCGGTTCCACTGTTGTCTCATAAATGTTTTCTTTACAGGGGTTAAAATCGGGCCCCATATAAGGTTCATACATTGTGATTGGTGGATATGTCTCTTAAGTCTCCCTTAATCTGGGGGGGACTCCCTTCCACTCTTTTTTTTCTCTTGCAATTTATTTGTTGAAAAAACTGGGTCGGTTGCTTTGTGGCATATCCTGCAGACTGAGTTTTGTTTCTTGCATCCTGATATTGCTGTTAGATGTATTCCTCTCCTAGCTGTAATTCTTATAAATCAGTAGCTAGATCTAGAAGCTCACTTAGATTCATGTTTGGGGGTGTGTGTATAACTTTGCAGTGGCTGTTTAGTATTTCCATTTGAAGGCACATAATGTTTCGCTGTCCCTCTCTGTGACATTAGTAGCCATTGGTGACTGTCCAAATCCACTGGAGGTTGCAAAATGGTGGCATACTAACCCTGTCCTTCTGTCTTTGTTTGTTAGCTGGAATCCTTCTGTAAAGGGAAACTTGCCCTTATCGTCTATTTGGTTACTGCGAGGTATTGTTCATACTAGAAAGGATAAATGCTTGGTTCCTTTATTTGACAGTGGTCAAAATAATGAGTTAGTTCCTCGCATCCTCCAGAGATAACAAGTGAGTTTATGTTTTTTGATATTTCTTTTTTTAAAATTTATTCATTTGGGGAGTGCCTGGGTGGCTCAGTCATTAAGCGTCTGCCTTCAGCTCAGGTCATGATCCCAGGGTCCTAGGATCGAGACCTGCATCGGGCTCCCTGCTTAGCCGGGAGCCTGCTTCTCCCGCTACCATTCCCTCTGCTTGTGTTCCCTCTCTAGCTGTGTTTCTCTCTGTCAAATAAATAAAATCTTTAAAAAAAAATTTATTCATTTGGGAGAGGGAGAGAGAGAGAGAGAGGGAGGGAGAGAGAGCATGCACAGGAGTGGGGGGAAGGGGCAGAGGGAGAGGGAGCAGCAGACTCCTTGCTGAGCAGAGAGCCCGATGCAGGGCTCGATCCCAGAACCCTGGGATCATGACCTGAGCTGAAGGCAGAGGCTTTAACCCACTGAGCCACCCAGGCGCGCCTGTTTTTCTATTTTTCTAAGTATCTTGGTGACCTCATAGATGTGGATACATATAACATGTTTGAATACATTGAGATTATTATTCTTGTTGATACTCAAATTGTCCCATCTTTGGCTAGGGGGAGCCTCTTCACACTGTCCCCTGCATCCTTGCTGACATGACCCCAGAAATCTCTGACAGCTCCACGTGACCTGGGTGACCACATATTCCAGGCTCACCTAGTACATTTCCTGCATCACACCTGGAATCAGCCATATCTCCATGGAGCTCCGATTTCTGGTTAAAAGTGGTGTTTGGGGGGGGAGGTGCCAGGGGTGCTTAGATAGCTGCTGCACTGGTCATTTTCTCTCACCTTTTCAGGAGACGTGGTCAGAAACACACTTTGTTTTGTCGGGCAAAATCTAGCAGGGTTTTGACTGAGGCCTTCAATTCAGATCTGGGGCTACGGAGTTTTTACTCTGTCTCTCTGATTTTGTATCTGCCACTCCTTCCTTCCGTGACAGTGTGACAAAGCCTGCTTCTAAAAGCAGAGCTCTTTGTGTGTCCCCTTGAGCAGGAAGCATATGAGAAAACACTTCAGTCTGTCCCCTTAGACAAGAACCTGAGCTCTCCGAGGCGGAGAGGTGGATCCGTGGGAAGCCCGCTTCCAGGTCCACAAGGGGCCACATTCTCACGGCAGATCAATCCCGCGTGTGGATCCTCTCATCTAGCTGCTTTGGATCCTGCCGAGCACTTGAATCACATGAGGACTTAAAAAAAAAAAAAATCCTCCCCATCACAATTAAGTCAGAATCCCCAGGGCCAGGACCCCCTGCCCCCAATCGGTATTGTTTTTTAAAGCAGTCTAGGTTATTTTAATGTGCGGTCAGGGTTTAGAATCTAGTCCCTCCAGTCCCTGCTTCTCGCTTGGCCAAAGGGAAAGAATAAAGAAGCCAGGGGTGATCCAGAACAGTGCTGCCCTCGGAGAAGCTTGGGTTTGGATCTTGGCACTGCCAGCTTCTGCCTTTCAGATCACTGATAGAACAATCTCTCGAACTTTCTGCCAAAATCAAAATTGTCTCTATCCCTGCTGTGCGATGTGGTAGCCACTAGCCCCATTGAACCAGTTGCTGGTGCAACCCAGGGAGCGAACGTTCAGATTTTTTTTTTAACCCTTAGCTAATTTCCACAAAAATAGCCACATATGATTAGTAGCTACAGTCTTGGACAGTGTGACTCTGGAAAATGACTTCACAGCTACAAGCTTCCGATCTGTAAAATAGGGACTAATGAGTTACTTCTCTGAGCTGTTGTCAGGATTAGAGATAATGTCTATGAAGCCTGTGGTGAACACAAGGCAGTCAATGAAACTGCTTCCTTTCCTTATTAACATCAGTCTGTCACTGTTGGAAAAAAAAAACCAAACCACATACACACACCAACACCAACACTTGCCCGTAAGTTGAGTGTTCAGAAGCACCCCACCACGGAGACTAAAAATTCTAAGCCGTTCCAGAGAAACTCTTGGAAAATAGTTCTTAATTGCAGAAGTTCAATTGCATCAGGAGGTTATCAGTGGCAAGGGCTGTATTTTGTTATAGATCTAGCCGCAGCTCAATAAATTAAGCAATCACTCAAAAGAACATGTTGCTTTAATCCCCTCTTGGAACAATTTCAAGTTGTTTGGTTTTCGATGAGCACAGCCCTTGAAAGGAGACTTGCGCCGGTCTCATTTCTTTTTCCGCAGTCCATCAGACCCTCTCCAGATAGATCTCAGTGGGACTAGCAGGAGGGATTCCGAGCCGAGCAGAACTCCTTTTATCAAACCCGGAGCGTTTTCCATCTTCTGGCCTTTACGGGCTCCACGGCTCGTTCGCTAAAATTACTGGCAGGTTTATCTGCAAGTAACACAGAGACACCTCTCAGCAGCCGGCTCTGGACGCGAAAAGCAAACTTGCGGTGGCTTTTCCATTCTCCTCTTCTCCCTAGTGGTTTATAATCTCACAGTAGAATTTCATTTCCCCTAGAAACTTGGCACCGGAGGTGTCAGCCGGGGAACATATTTGTTTGTGTAAATTAAAAGAAGAATATGTTTTGACCATATTTAAGTTCTAACTGCACCAAAGAAATAAATACTGACTCGCACGACGCTTCTCACTGCACGAGTCTGGCTCACCTCCCCAAACTCGGCCTTTGTTTATAAAACCCAAGCTGATGAGGACTCCGAACAGCTTATCACCTCAGAAAGGGGCCCCGTCCACCCCCACCCAGGTCCACATGGCAAGTCCGCTTACCTCATTTGGGACTTTTCTCCCCCTGACACACCGCGTCCTGGCTGGGGTGGGCGAGGGCATGGAAACGGGCTCCCCCGCCCATGAGCTTGGGGGGCACTGGGCAGTAGCTGCAGAAATTAAAAAGGCACATATCCTTGGGACTGAGACATTCTGCTTCTAGGAATGTACCTTATGAGTATATTTGGACGCACGCCAAAGAGAGGGTATGTTATAATGGCAAAAATCCTGGTGTTAACTGAAATTCTGGCTGGTAGGGGCAGGTTAAGTATGGTGCAATGCCAGAAGTAACTAGAAAGAACAAGGTGGGTTCGAGGGCTGTCACGTCTTCAGGATATATTGGAACGCCCCCGGCTTGCTTAATGTTCTGAGCAAAAAAAAGTGAATGCACGAATGCACTTGAACATGCTTTGAAAATGCATGGCGATTATGCAAACTGCATCCGGTGGTTACTGTTCAGAAAGCAAAATTAAAGATAAATCGCAAAGGGGTGTTCCTTCATTTCCCACATCATTCTCTTCTGTACTCTTTTTCTTATCACCAGCATGGTTTTATTTTTAAAACTTGGAGCAATTCAATAACCTGAAATCGTGTTTTTTAAAATGGTTTCCACACTCTGGAGCAATATAAAATGATAATACTCTTTTCATTATATATCTGTCAGGCCAATGGAGGGGTGGTGGGAATCCTTGCTTTTCTGGCTTGTTTCTTTCTTTTTTAGAAAGAGTATGTGAGGGAGGGGCAGAGGGAGAGAAAGACTCTTTTTTAAATTTTTTGAAGATTTTATGAGAGGGAGAGAGAGAGACTGAGCAAGAGAGAGAGAAAGCACAAGCCAGGGAGGGAGGGGGAGAGGCAGACGGAGAAGCAGACTCCCCGCTGAGCAGGGAGCCCGATGCGGGGCTCGATCCCAGGACCCTGCGGTCCTGATCTGAGCCAAAGTCCGATGCTTAACTGACTGAGCCACCCAGGTGCCCCAGCTTTTCTGGTTTCTGTATGCAAATAACCCGGACTGGGCTATACAGTGGTCCCAGAGAGACACCAGAGATGCCCACTTCCTAGTCCCTAGAACCTGTGAACATGACCTTATGTGGCAAAAGACCGGCTTAAGTCAAGGATCCGAGCTGAGTTTATCCTGGATTATCCAGATGGGCACCACACGCACCCTTAGAAGAGAGAAGCATAGCCAGACCCAGAGAGAAGGAGAGCGCATGAAGACACAGGCAGACTGGAACGATGTGGGCACAAGTCAAGGACCATGGGAGCCACCAGAAGTGAGAAGGGGCAAGGTACAGATCTCCCCCTGAAGCATCTGGGGGAGTGTAGCTCTGGCGGGTTGTGGACTTCTAGCCTCCAGGACTGTGAAATACTACCTTTCTGTCCTTTCAAGCCTCTCGGTTTGTGTCAGTTTGTTAAGGCAGCCCTAGGAAACTAACCCATCACCTGACTTTTGTAACCCCTATGAAATGCACGAAGCACCTAGGTACTCTAAGAGACAAGTCAGGTAGTCCTGTGGGGGAACACAAAGAATGCATTCATGCACTCCACAGATAGCTGTTTCCTGAGCATCCAGTCGGTGGCAGGCACGGGTCCAGGTCCCGAGGAGACAGCAGAGGACCCAACGGAGACGCCCAACCAGCTGAAGCTGACAGGGCAGCGGGAGAGAAGAGTTGGTAACTAAGATAAATGGAACACAGAGAAGGACCCATGGCGGTGGCAGGGGCTGGAGAGAACAAGAAAACGTGGAAGGAAGACACGAGGCAAGAAAGGCCCTGGGAGAATGGGAAGGGGACCCTGGAGAAGGTGCAGCCGGGGCTGTGTGTCCACCTGAGCGGAGGAAGTGAGCACAGAATTGACCCTACCGGGGACCCATTGGTTGGATCAGAATCAGTAGGAATGAGCTACTCTTTCCCCCCCTCTTCCTTCCCCACCTCCCTTCTCCCCAAGCTTATTGCCTGCCTACTATGTGCCAGCAGCCAGGGGTGCAAAGATGCCCGGGGTCCCCATGCCCAAGATCCTCACTCATGGGGGGGGATACAGGCATGAACAGGCCACCGCAAATATAACGTGGTGGGCACGGGAGCTGTGGCCAGGATAAGCCGCATGCGCCGCCTGTGCGGTCCACGCGGGAGAGCAGGGTGGAGAGGAGAGGTGCGGGGATGCTGGCGGCGAGGCTGGGGACACAGAGGCGAGCAGGACAAGGGCCTGACGCACAAGTTCAAGAGCAAGAGTGTAGCTCTGATTCAGTGGGAAATGAATGGGGGATTCTTTCATTCTCAAGTACCGCAGACCTACCTAGGGGACCAGGAGTTCTGAGGATGACCTACCCTTTTTAGTGTCACATAGCCCACGAAGCGGACACGGCCCCCACGTCCTAAACTGGGGTGCTCTGGGCGGCATAGAAACCAGAGTCGATCTGACTGAGGGAATATGGGGGTTCATCACTCTGGGAGCTGTGATGGCAGGGGGAGGGCGCTGAGTGGCTCCTGGATCCCGCACCTGTAACGCTATGGGGTCAGAACTTAGCCTCAATCTTGAGGCAGACGCTTTAAGCTCCCAAACCCCCAGCTGCCCGCGGGATTTACTCAGACCTGCTGTAGTTCTTTTTGGCCACTGTCATTAGGTTATTTTAATCAAATTCAAAAAAATATCTTCTCGTCTTGGGTTGACGATTGCCGCTCCCGCTAAGGGCAGGGACGGCGCCCGTCTTGCTGAGGGCCGGGTTGCCCCTGCTCGATACGCAGCCCCTTCTCCTGCAGGAGAGGAACTGAGTGGTGAACGGACGCTTCTTCACTTGAACTTGCCGCAGAGACCAGGCGGAGGTACGAGGTCCTTCTCTGGTCTCTCCTCCAGGAGTCTCCCGGTCCTCCCCGGATCCCCCTTCCCAGTTGTGTTGTATACCCTCCGTGACGAGGCTGTTTATATAAATGCATCGCTGGGCATCACCCACCCATGGGGGGCTCTGAATCTCTTGGTGTGTTGAGTGAAGAGTAGACATTCTTGAGCTGAGACTCGATTTGCACAGGAAATATGGTTCCTTGGGTTGGTGGAGGCTACCCTTGGGAAGAATAATGGAGTTCTGTCTGAGCCGAGGGGGCCTGGGCGCCGTGATGGTCTGCCGTGACCACGTGCCCCGGAAAGGCATCCCAGCGGTCCTGCCGCTGCCCTGGATGGTTCGCCAACCAGCAGGCCTCCGTCCTGAAGACCACAGCCGCGTCATCTGCCCTGAGATCAGAGGACACTCAGAGTCCGGCACAGAATGGTGTGGCCAAGTAAAACAACTCCAGGCTCTCAGGGAGGAAGGCTTAAGGCAAATGGCCATCTTGTTTTTTAAGAACTTGTAACCCACAGGTCAGCTGAGGTCACCTTATCTTTGGAGATTCAAATAGAACCGGCTTGAACTCTGTCCCTTGTGCCGCTGTCTCCCACAGGGTAGACCCAGCTTCTCTTGGAAATCTTCTAGAGATTGGGGGTGAGGGGTGCTTATGGCTTTCCTAGGTGCCAAGGCTCTAAATTCCTGTGGCTGATGAGTTAGCTTTGCTCAGGCACCCTTCTGAGGGCCTCGTGGGCAGGTGATGCACAGAGTCACACAGGGCCTAGATTTGGTTGAACGGTCTGCTGTTGCCATCTTGAACTTCTGTATAATTTTTGAACAAAGGGCTGCATATTTTCGTTGTGCAAATTACGTAGCCAGTCCTGCTTTGTTTGGGAGCTGTTCCCTGTCCACCCCCTCCACTGACCCACTCAGGACTCTGCCCCAATTCCTCTGTTCTGCCCAAATTTTGTCCGCACAAGGATGTGGGTGGAGGAGACTCCGAAGGTTTGGGACGGAAGAAAAATATTGACCCCTCAGCAAGTTGACAACATTAAGTCAGCACTCAAATTGGCTTTGACCTATTCGAAGAGTGACAAAGGGGGAGGAGGGAAGGCGGATGAATCAGGACTAGCAAAGGCTGGTCACTGTGGATGATGGGTCCAGGTGCTCGTTATAGTACTTTCCTTACGTTCGATATGGCGGAAAGTAGAAAATACACAGTAGAAAAAGGCAACGCAAAACATGCTTGTGGCAGCTCCTTAAAATGTTAAACATGGCACTTCCACATGACCCAGAAATCCCACTTCTAGGGTAGACACCGAAGAGAAATAAAAATGTGCGCCTTCACCAACTTGGAAAGCTGCGTTATTCCT
This sequence comes from Procyon lotor, assembly GCA_028646535.1. Classification (NCBI taxonomy): domain Eukaryota; kingdom Metazoa; phylum Chordata; class Mammalia; order Carnivora; family Procyonidae; genus Procyon; species Procyon lotor. The sequence continues at coordinate 9,248,649 of CM053621.1, read as the reverse complement.
AATACCCAGAAAGTATTAAACAACCCAGATGTCCATCCCCTGACAAACGGGGAAAAAATACACGGATGTTATTCAGCCACAAAAGGGAAGGAAGGAATGAAGTACCACACTATGGCATGGGCAGACCTGGGGAACACAGTGCTCAGGGAAAGAAGCCAGTCAAAAAGGGTCACACACTGTCTGCTTTATAGGAAATGTCTAGAATGGGCAAGTCTATAGAGAAGAAAGTAGATGAGTGATTGCTGAGGATCAGGGGAAGAGAGGGAAGGAAGACTGGGACTCTGATGTTTCTTCTGGAGGTGATAAAAAGGTTCTAAAGTTGACTTTGATGATGGATGCCCAACTCTATGAATATACTCAAAGCCATTGAACTATCCCCTTTAAATGGGTAAACTGTGTGGTAAGTGGGTTATCTCTCAATAAAGCTGTTCAAAAAATAAGTCATGCCCCTGCACCCCCCTTTCCCCCACCAGGAATCCTTCGCTTTTTGGGAAATCCCCTCTCTCCTGTACTTTCTCTCAGACACACACACACACACACACACACCGGCTAGCCTGCCTCTCAGCTATCTTCTTGTGCCTTAAGATGATTTTCATTCTCTTTCCATTCTCACAGACTTCAGAGAACTGCCTTCTCTGAGGAGATGTTCCTTCCACAGCCAAGGTGCCCCACTGAGGTAGCTTTCTAAACTATAACCCTTTCCTCTTTAAAAGTTACTCAGTCACAGCTATAAAAATGACAAGTTTCAAATCCCCGTGGCGTCCTATTATGGCAGTCACGAATAATTCCTAATGGTTATAAATTCCAAGAGCTTCATAATTCCCTCAAGAAAAGAGAGGCCAATTCAATGTCTCCAGAGCCACGGGTCTCTAACCTAAAATAACTTAGTCACTTGACAGGAGGCGGAGAGAAGATGGGAAAGAACATTGCCAGGGCCAAACCAGAAGGCAGGTTTTTCAGTCTGGACCAGGGGTGGGCCAATTACAGCCTGTGGACCAAATTCGGCCCATGTCTTACTTTTGTAAATAAAGTTTTATTGGAACACACAGCCACACCCGTTCATTTCTGTGTTGTCTGTGTGTGCTGTTTTGTTTTGTTTTGTTTTGTTATAATGGCAGAGCAGAGTAGCTGTGACACAGACCATATGGCCTGCAAAGCTGAGAATATTTAGTATCTGGCCCTTTAGGGGGAAGTCTGCTGGTCCCTGAGATGGAAGATCCAGGCTTGAAGCCTGGCTTATCACAGGCTGGCTGTGTGACCTTGGACAGGCCCGTTTCTCTAAGTGTTTCCTCATCAGCAAGCTGAATGCAGTAACCGTGCGTCCCTTATATGTTGCTTCGGCAATGACTTCGTGCGTGTTAAGTGCCTAGTACGTATAAAGCGCTCAGCATACACTGATGGTTGTGTTATTGAGAAAAGGACTTTATGGGGTTATCAGACACAGCAGAGATCGTGTCTGTGAAAACGGCGAAAACACACAAACGTTTATTATTGTTCGAAATATCTTAAAGGCTTTTGAGATGATTCTCTGCTTCTCGGTAACCTAACCTTTATAATTTGGAGGGGTGAGAGTATGAAAGGCCTCTAATTTCAGAGGAAGAAGGACCTCTGATCCACAAACCCAAACCCTCTCCTTTAACAACCCAGGACACTATGCCCCCTTGACCCCCCGCTGGGATTGGAACCTGCCCAGATATAAAACCTGAGTATTTTTTCCACTGAGCCCTTCATCCTCTCCAATAACAGGTGCTCGGGAATCGGGGCCCACGTGTCTCTAAATATCCGTGTTGTCTCTGAGCTCCCCAGCAGAAGCTGTTTAGCAGCGCCCTGCTGCAGAGTGTCGGCAGGTGGGGTCGGGCCTGGGGGGGAGGGGCGGGAATGAGATGCACATCCCCACACCCTTCAGGGGCTACCCAGAAGCCTGCTGGGGTGGCCCGGGCTGACACTGCACCCCTGACAACCTGCTTTCCTGGGAGGCATCCTTTAAATCACTTTGGATCAGCATCTACGGCAGCCTCCCCATTCATTTGCTTCGCTTCACAGACGTTAACTGAGCAGTTAATACGTGCTGGGTCCCAGGGATATAGATGTAAACAAATGATAACGCCTGCCATTGGCTGTTGCCCCTTGACTTCTCAGAGGGGCAACAAACAAACCAAGAAGCCCTTGGGCAGTTGAGCCCGGTGATCAATCTTCCAGCTGTCCCTAGGATTTCTGTCCCCACACCGAACCCTGCACTCGTGAATTGGAAAATCACTCTGCACCTGGCTGTGAGCTCTGTGACTGGTAGGAGCTCAGAGGGCCTGCTTTGGGGGTCAATCAGATCTGCGCAGGGCTGGCTCCCTAGTCTGCCAAAGGAAAACCCGCGGCCCCTTGTGCCAAAATTATTAAAAATGTTCAGATGACGACAGCAGGTCACCAAAGCTAGAACCGAGCCCACAACCTGAGGTCAGACCCTTCCGGCGGGGAGCCTCCCTGCACCTCGGTTTTCTCATCCGAACAAGGACATGTTAAGGCCCCTGTTAAGGGTTGCTTGCGGCTGTCAAAGGACATGAGGTATGTCACATGCCCGTGAGAATACTGCCCGTTTGTTACTCTTAGATGATGGTTATGCCTTAGGCAGCTCATTGTCAATGCCAGGCACTGTCCTTAGTTTTTTAGGGACATGCGTTTATGCCCTCCTCACTGCAGCCCTGCCCTGTAGGTTCTATTATGCTAGCACCTCTGGGCAGGGCAGCAGAGGCCCAGAGAGGAAAGGGAGCTGGCCCGAGGTCACACAGCAGTCAATGGAAGAATCCAGATTCAAAGCCAGGACATCTGGCCCCTGGTCTGTGTTCTTAACCTACCTGTGTGTCCTGGGAGCCGGCAAGTGACTGACGTACACGTGGCCACACACACAGGCAGGCATGCACGCCCCTTCCCCGAGATGCTAACGCCAAGCAGAGGCTGTGAAATTTCCTCCCTAACGTGGGGTTCTGTCTTTGCCTTCTCTTTCGTCTGTCTCCCCTGACCCAAGGGGGAGCTCTGTGAGAACAGGGGCTGTCTTGCTCCCGGCTGGGCCCCAGGCCCCTGGCACGGTGCTCAGCACACAGTAGGTCCTCCACACCCCTGTGCTCAGCGAAGGGAGACAGGAAGCGTCTAGCCAGGGCATTCCGATCTAGAACCAACAGCTGCAATTCTCAGAACTTCAGGACCATTTGGCTTAAGAACTTGTTCCGGGGAGATTCCCGTGGCTAAAGAAATCGTCTCACTCCCTCCTGGCTTTTCCCACGTGGGGTTCTCCCCACCGAGTGGGAGAGACACGTGGAAGGGGTGCCTGAAGGCCCAGCCCCCCATCCTGGCCGGCCACGGGGCAGGGGCGTGGGTCGGGCCCGGGCAGCTGGGCGGGCAGCTGTCCGCCAGGCTCTCGGTGTCTGCCCCAGCTGGCCAGCTGGGCCCCGATGCCACCCCCCACCCCATGACACAGCAGAAAGTGAAACCAGAGTCCGCCCCTGCTGGCTGCGACCGAGCGCTTGCTGTTTCCCTGTAAAGCCACCGTCCCAGGAGGGCGGGTGCCCGGGCCTGGCGCGGGTGGCCTGCGGAAGGAGTGTGTCCCTCTGGGCCGAGGGCGATGCTGTGGCCCCTGCCTGTCCCAGGGCCTCCAGTGCCATCTGTGATCCACAGTAGCTGCCCAACGGAGCCCCGTGACTTCCTTGAGCTGGGACACAGGGTTGACTCTTCTCCCCATCTCACTGAGAAACTGAGGCCCAGAGAGGTGCCCTGGGGAGGAGGAAGGGTGCTGGGTCTTCACGACCCTCAGCCCCTAAGCCGGAAGACGAATGACTCGGAGCTGGGGGGGGAGTGGGGGGGAGGGGCGGAGATGTCAGTGGTGTGGGCAGACGGGGAAGGGCTGGGGGCAGCCCTGAGGACGTGGGACACCCAGGCTGTCATGGGCAGAGCCCACCACAGATTTGAATTGGCAACCCAAGTACGTGGGTGCCGAAAATCGCTGAGCCATACACGAATGCTTCATTAAGTCCACCGAGGGAACTCGACCATCTCGGTTTCCTCAGGGCACCCCTACCTACTACACTTTGCTTAATATTTTTCTTCCAAACATTGTACCCTCTTTCACTTACATAAGTTGGTATAGAGAAGGGGTCCTTCTATCCCCGACCCTCCACTGAGAACCCGGTGCTTGCTGCAAACAGAAATTAGCTGCACAGTCTGCACGTCGGACCTGGGAGGAGGCTATTCCCTGTGGGTCTCACGCGGGAGGACACAGCGGCCCAGAGAGGTTGATCCACTTGCCTGGGGGGACTTGCCCACTTAGCCCAAGTTGACTCCACTTGCCCCAGGAGCCCCAGGGGCCAAGCAGGCTGATTTCTGAGACCCGTGCCTGCTGTGGGGCTGCGGTCTCCTCTCCTTGTTTGAGTCGCCTCAGCCCATCAGGCGTGTGTTAGGAAACACAGTACTAACACCTTCCCCGGTGGATGCTTTAACGTCCCCGTTGTCAAAGCACCTTCGGGGCTCACACCGCGCTCGAGCTCACTAAAGCAGAGGGTGGCAGCCACGAACGTTTTGAGGCCGGAACCTGGAGTGCGGCCCCTCCCTTGGCAGATAGGGAAACTGAGGCAGAGAGTGGGAAAATGGCCTGGCTCAGGGATGGGGATGGGGAGAACGCCAGGGCTGGCCAGGGCCCCCTGCCAAGGTGAAGATCTCAGAGGCCCCGCTGGCAAGACCAGACTGAACAGTGAGAGTCGCCTCACTCGCCTGGTCAGACTGGTAACACTTGCTCCTTTTCCACCTTTCCCCCAGCCCCCCACCCCCACGCGCTGCCCCCCCATCCCACGCCCCGAACAAAGGCGGGCTGTCCCCACAGCTGCCCTGTTTCCCTGGCCTGACGTCCAACACTCTGCCCCCCGAGGGCAAAAAGCACAATTAGCAACCCGTGTCTGTGGATGGCGCCTTTTTCTTTCTCTGTGTGAGTGCAGGAGGGAAGTGTGGTGCTGGGAGAATTTGGGGGGGAACGTCTTTCTCTTCTTTTAGTTGCTGGAGGACCTCCGAGCTGCCGTCTTCCCAGCTGGCCCAGGGGCCCCGAGGAATACTGCAAGAGCAATAAGGATTTTTAGGGGCATTATGATAGTGGAACGGAAACACATCTGCCCCCAAAAGTCCCTCATTTTCCCTGCGGTAATGAACCAGCTGGGCAGGAAGTGGTGGCACCAAGAGCCAAAACTAAAAAGGAAAAAATGTACGAAGTTAGAGCAAAGCTTCAACAAGCCAGAGCTTTTACGGTACGCGGCGGCCCCACCCAGGGCTCCCCAAAAAGACTGGTGATCATTGACCGATGATTGGCTAAGCGTGCCTCGGCTTCCAGAAGACGCGCCTCCTCTGTGCCCGGAACACGGAGATCGGGGATCCCAGAGCCAGCTGGAAGGGTCAGTCCGCGACCCCAGGCCACTTCTAGGACTCGCCCATGACGTTTCCCAAGACCCCGACGGATTCCTCCCGAACTCTCCTTCCTGCTCTACGGGAACCACGCATCCCTCAGTACCGCCTCGTGTGGGACGTGGGAAAGGCAGTCAACGTGGACACCCAGGGGGAAATACCTGGAAAGGGGAGCAGTGGTTTCCACGGCCATTACAACCCACCCAAGTGGCGAAAGCTTGGGTAGGGGATCTTGGTGGTTGGGGTTGATGGGGCAGAAGTTGGGGGGGGGGGCGGGGGCATCCCTGCTGAGGTCCAGGACGCCATCTCTCAGGTCTGGCCACTAGGTGACGAGGACTAAGAAGCCCAGCGCACTGGCTCCCTTGGGGCCGGTGGCCTGCAAACTCCCCGCGGGTGCCGCTCCCCTATGCTGGCCCGCACCCCTGGGCCCCGAAAGGGTTAACCTCTCCCTGGTTGCTGACACCCGAGGAGGAGGCCGCTGGCTCAGCAAGCTGGCATATCACACTGGGCCATCGAGAGAAGAGAGGGGCTGAAAACAGCCTCTGTGAGCCCTGTGAATGGAGGCCGCCTCTGCCTTATCGCCATCGGAACGAGAACGGGACGCAAAGCCTTCCCGGCCCAGAACCGGCTCCCCGGGCTCCTGGGCACCTGTCGCGCGGCCCCAGAGCCCTGGCAGGGACGCGGGGCATCTGTGGCGGCGAGAACCTCGCCGTCGGAGCCAGGCCGGCAAGGGAGCGATTCTACACTCGCCATGTGACAGCTGGCAGCCCGGCCCGGATCTCTTCTTTCAAGCAGCACCTAAAATATTCTCTGGGTGAAGCAGAGGCTAAATATGGCCCGGCCTGCGAGTGCCTGGTCTGGACCTTTGAATGCCATTCTCAGATACCATCAGGAACCCACGAGGCCAAATGGGAGTCCCATGGGACTGGGGGACTCGGGGCTGGGTGCAACCCACCTGAGCTGGCTTCCTGCCTGCAAGTTCTACTCCGGATGCCCACCCAGCTCTCAATCTCTCTCTCTCTCTCTCTCTCTCTCTCTCTCTCTCTCTCGGCTGCCCTCCCACATCAGGGCTGCGGCCCTTGCCCTGCCAGCCTGGGTCTTCCTCGCTGTCCCGTTGGAAGAGGGCTGGGAAAGGCAGCAGCTTGCGCGGGCGGCTGGCCCCGTGCCACGCACCCCCCACCCTAAATGCGAGGATCCCGGAGAGGACTTCCGGCTGGCCTGCCACAGCGCGGCTCTGCCCCTGAACCTTCTAGACTCCCGTCTGCTCTCGCCCAGGAGGATTTGCCCCGAGCCCCTGGGATGAACTCCTCTGTTTCCCTCTGAGCATCTGGGAGGCAAAGCGAGACAGTAAGCCCTGCAGTCTCCGGGGAGGCCGCCTTCAGGAGCCAAACACCCCTCTTCTAGCCAATAAACGCTGCTGGCCGGTCCCCGGAGCAGAGACCGCCGCCCCCCCCCAACCGTGCACCTGTCTGGGGGCTCTTCTAGGCTCCGGTTCGCACCTTTAAGGCCACTTTTGGGCCTGGGCTGGCCGCGGTCCAGGCTGCCTCGGGCAGAGATGCCAACAGGCCCGGGCACTGAACTCACGAGCGATTCCGACAAGAGAGCCTGGTGTTCTGCGCGCCTCTGAGAGAACTTTCACACCACGCTGCACAGCTAACTCCGGGCTCCAGGCGGCCACCGCCTCCCTGCCCTGCAGAGGCCAAGCAAATCCTGGACAAGAGGGTCCATCGGCCCCCATCTTCCGGGTGCATTTTTAACATGGCTTTCTTGTGACACCAACAGCAATTTCACTTCCTACGTGTGTGTGTGTGTGTGTGTGTGTGTGTGTGTGTGTGTGTCCCTTCCGTGGGGGAGTGTGACCGGTCAGGGACACCAGAGAAACAAGTTTGCCCTGTGGGTCTTTAAACGCACACCCTTGACAGAAGGAAGATGATGAACAATCCGAAATGCGTAAATACTGACATGCCTCCAGGTGCCAGCGGACGTGGGATCCCCGGCCGCTCTGGAGGCCGCTCAGGCTGGCCACGGGACCCCAAAGCTCACTCCTTCCCAACTCTCTACCTCATCTACCCTTCTGCCCGAAAAGCCTGCATGGCCACGGGGACTGCAAAGTCCATGATGATTTACCTCACGGTCGTGTGGTGGCTTTATTTCCCTTGTTCCTTACATAAGCAGCAGCGGCAGAAACACACACACACACACACACACACGCACACAAACACTTTACATGTTCCTGAGTTTGGGATGCTGGGCAAGAGAGAAAATTCCAGAACAGTGTTTCATTTGTTGGTGTGTGCACGTTTTTTCTGGCAAGTGAGTCTAAGGACCAAGTTTCCCTTAACTAGCATCAGGCTAATTTTTATCCTTACCGCCCAAAAGAGCTGTATTTATTCCACAATCCCAATTAAATGAGGGTGAGATGATCTACGAGAAAGCTGCACCTTTACCTGGCCAGAATCATCTTTCTGTTCTTCATATAAGGTGGAGTGTGTGTGTGTGTGTGTGTGTGTGTGTGTGTGTTCCCTTGTAGGGACTTTCCCACCTTACATTGGTTTGAGTCATAAACGTATCTTTTTTCTTAAGGACATATTCCTCCCTTTGCACTAACCCTTCTAAATATTTCACCCCTGCCTAGATCACATTTTCCTCCCTTCAAAACATTTGTGTCTCGATGAGATTCGCTGTATCGTGTGTATTACTAAGAAGAACTAAATTCAAAGTTTCCAATTTTTTTTTTCTCCTGAATCCACCACGCCTCTTGGAGGTGTGGGGGGGGGGAAGGGCAGGGATAGCAACCCCTTAATGAAATTTCACACAGAGAGGCCGAGGGAGAAAAGCCAAAATGCATTTAGCATATTCAGCAGTTCCTTATTAATTTTTGTGGGTAGGTGCGTGCGCGCGCGCGTGTATTTTCTTATTGCGGGGAGAGCAGGGAAAGCATGGTGGTAGGAGTATGCGAGGACTTGTCTCTGCAGAGTCCTGATTTGCAAACCCTTCCCCATGCCACCCTGCTCGTTTCCAGACTCCGAAGGGGGGAAAAGTTCCGCTAAATGTATTCAGAGTTACACGCGCCGTGGGGGGCGGGGGGGGGGGGCGCTGCGTGTGCCATTGCAAATGCTCACAAGAAAGCAGGCTCGCTTCACACCCAGGCACAAAACTCCGTCTGATTTTCCCCGCTTCGCCATCCAGGCATGTTAACAGACGGCTTCAACGCCTGGATGAGAGCTCAGTGTCTTGGCGCAATGTTCCGCGTTCCGGCCTCGTTAATTCACGCAAAACCCCGGATTTGTACAAGTATCATTACCGGCTAATTTGGCGAGATATCCTTATTTAGCAAAGCAAATAGGATCTGACAGCTCTCTGGGGCTGCCGGGGGGGGGGGGGGGGGGGGGCGACGATTCAGCAAAGCACAAACACAATTTGTGTCACAACGTGACAGTTTCCCATCAATGAGCCACCGCTGGGACCGTAGACTCTTGGAAATTGTGCTGTTTCATCGTGTCCCGTAACCTCCCATCAGGAACCCTGTGTTCCAAAGTTCTCTGGGTACAGCTCACTTTCCTATTCGGTGCTGTGGACATGCGATTGAAATCCAGGTTTGCAAGTAAATCAACTTAAGGTATGTGGGTGTCTGTACAGGTCAAAACCGGAGGGCAGCTGTGTGTGTGTGTGTGTGCGTGTGCAAATTAATACAACTTAAGGTGAATGCTCTGGGCATTTGTGCACCCATCACCCTTGTCTTAGAGAGCTCCTGTGAACACACTATCCTGAGTTTCCTATCACAATGGCTCTGAGCAAGGTACCAAAGAAATACAGTGCGGTGCGTGACTCCTGGTGGAACCCAGGGGAGGGGTGCTCCTTTGACAAATGGTGAAGACAGATCCAACGTCATTAACCATTCACAGCTCCAACGGTGTTTGATTTGTTATCAAATGGGGATGCCACTCATTCAGTTCAAATCCTATCCCCTACGACAGCTCATTAAGCCACTGGGGGGGGGGG
>CM053621.1:9185342-9238717 GCA_028646535.1 Procyon lotor | reverse complement strand
CAGGGAAGATGCAGGGCCCCCAAAATGTCCCTTAGCAAAGCGCAAAAGGAGTGCCCTTGGTGCCGCATACAGTCCCCACCCCACCCCCCACAACCAGCTAAAGTTTAGTTATTTATGCCCTTAATTGTCCCTCATTAAAGTCAAATTTGCTGCTTGCCCGGATTGGGGGAAATTATTTCCACCTTAATAGCTCAATTAGCCTCTGGGTTTCGAAAAGGCCACCCCCCACCTTTTCTCCCCATTTTAAACCCCCTCTCTTTTTCACAACTTCTCCTAAAAATAAATTATAAATATGGATGTGTCCTCAGAGGATCTGAGCGGCACATTCCAACGCTCCCCACGGTGGGGGATTGGAAGCAGGAGAAAGCAGAAAGGCCACTCCCCCATCCCCAAATCAAAACGCCTCCCCCCCCCCTTTCCCCCTAACTTTTGCCAGAGCAACACGGTGTGCTCTCGGGCCCTGGCATCCCGGTCTGCACCCCGGAACCTAGTCGTGTGTGCCCCCGCCGCGCCCCCCACCCCCGGGCCCCGCTCCTGCCCATCAAAAACTAAGCCAACGTGCTATGGCCGCCTGCTCCCCGGGAGGGGGGGCGGGGGCAGCCAACTTTACTTCGGGGAGGTGGTAACTCTCTGGGGACTGTCCTCCCCTGCTTTGCCGGCGGTCCCCGGGGCCAGGGCCGAACCAGCGAGGCCCGCGGGGCGCACGTGGAGTGGCGGGGCGCGGCGGGCGCGGACCCGCAAGCGGGCGGCCTGCTCTCCGCGCGGCATTGATATCGGGGTCACGCAGCGAGTCAGTTTCCCGCACGGGCTTTCCGGGGTGGGGGCGGGGTGGCTGCCTTTCCAACCGCCCATTAATTTCCGAGCCCCAGCATCGGGGAGGTGGGGGGGCTGCCTCGCCCCGATCCCACCTCCTCGCCTAACACGCCCCTCTCGGGAGCCAGGGAGGGGGCCGGGGAGGTAGCCCAGCCCCGCCGCCTCGGGGGGCGGCAGCGGCTGCGGATCGCAGCCCAGACAAGCGTCTAGCGCCGGGTCCCCGGAGAGCCGGGCGCTGCCCCCGCCACCACCTCCCCGCTCCCGTCCCCACCCGCCCCCCGGGCGGCCGCCCCGCACCCCCTGGGCCCAGGGGCCTGGGCACCCACCTGCCGCGGCCCCCGCCCCGGCGCCGGGAGAGGGTGCCGTGCAGGCAAGAGGGGGACACTCACCGCCGCTGCCTCCTCCGGGGGCGCAGGGGTCCCCCCGGGGCTGCGCCTTCCTGGGCTCCCGGGAGGCGTGTGCGGGGCGGGGGGCGCCCGCGGGCCCTGCAGCCTCCGCCTCGATTGGAGCCTAGCCTCAAATCCTTCACCGCGGGTGGGGGGGAGGACTTCCAGAAAAAGATCCCACCCCTCCTCAGACAAGATCCAAGTGATGGGAGGGGGGCGTACAAAATCCTTTTCTGCCGAGAGCACGGAGCCGACGGGGCTGCACCCGGCCTCCACGGTCCGCTGCCGCCACAAAGCCGCGCCCCCGCCCCCCCGGCCCCCCCTCCCCCGCTCCCTCCCCCCCCACGCCCTATGGCCGGCCCGGGGCGGGGGCTGGGCCGGCCCGGGGTTGGCGGCGCTGGGGAGGCGGCGGCGGCCCAGGCGGGGCGGCTCCTCCCCGGCCCGGGAGTGAGGACGAGAGCCTGGAAGCGGCGCGCACCCGCCTGCCCGGGTGGGGGTTGGGGCGGGGGCCGGGGCGGGGGGGTGGGGTGGGGGGGTTGGGGGGGGAGTGCCTTCCTAGAAACCCTCGCCAAATATAGTCAGCGGATAGGGGCATTCCTAGAAATGCGGCGGCGACGTCAGCCTCGACCTGTGGGGGCAGAGCTTGGGGTTCTCCAAACTGGGGGAGGGGGGAACGGACCGGGGAGGGAGAGATTCCCCATTTCCAACACCCCGTGGGCGGGAGGAGGGAGCCTGGGCTGGGCCTCCCTCCTGGGGGCGGGCAGGAGTCCTCCACATGCGCTCCAGGGATCCCTCGGCTGGGGTGCAGGGTGCCTGAATGGGGACACATCTACTTAAGATTCAGACTCGCCCCCAGATCTGCTAGTCTCTTTTGGGAACACTGACAGTGCCAGCCGGCGCTTTTAGCCGGTCCTCCCTTTTTATCCAACCCCCCCCCATGAAAAACAGTGGAAGTCGGAGCAGCACCCAGACCGGTCCCCATGCCTGGTCACCATCCTAACCCTGACCTGCTCTAGGATAACTGGAGTCCCTTGGAACCCCCAGTTTTGGAAACTGGACGGACATGCTCCAGTCCTACCCTCCACTCCACCCTCGCCCCGTTCCAATGTCACTTTGGGGCTGCTTTCCAAGCAGCAGCGTCAGAGAGATCTGCTGAAGTTTGGGGGTGGGGCATTGAGGGTAACTTCTCCACCTGGAAAAGATCTGTCCCCTGGGGTGACAACCCCTCCATAAGCCACATAAGGTTCGCACGATGAGAGGGACCCTCCCCTACAGCTCAGCCCCTCCTAAAATCTGCCCCACCTACACCCCTTGCATAGAGACCCCCCAGATCATCCGACAAGTGTCCCCTCTTGCCCCACGAGGATCCAAATAACTGAGACATGACTTGTCCCCCTCTACTGCCCAGCCTCTTTTTGAGTAACTGTGACAGCACTGAGCCTCCCAGGATCATAAAAAATGTATTTGCTGTCCTCTATTGGCCAACGCGTGTCACACTCAGAAAACACATCGCCCAACCCGCTGGGCCCTCCTGATGCCATCAAGGGGGTCCCAGGGACCGCAGCCAGAGGGAGTGAGCTGGGCAGACCCCTCTTCTCCTTCTTCCCTGGGTACACCCCTACTTCATGCCCCCACTTTCGGGGTGGGGGAGAGGGGAGGTTCTAGTTTGTAGCCACTGCACTGGTCTGTGACCCACTGCTTTGTGTCTCATGTCCCTTCTTGCTGGCAGCGCTCTAATTCCAGAAGCCTGGAGGGCAGGGCTCTGAGAGAGGCAAGGAAGGCTATGTTAGGGAGGTCTCTGGGTTCACTCTGGGCTGAGGGACCCCTAGGGGATAGTTTCTCCCACAGCAAGGTGGAGGGGAAAGTGGCAAAAGGGAAATAGGTCAGATGCCCCTTAAAGCCAAAGGGCTGATCACTGATGATCGTCAGTCCCCATTTGCTCCTGAAGACCTACTACGCACCAAGCACGGAAGTATACTAGCTTGCTGAGCTCTGCCCATTTTCCAGAGGAAACGACTGAGGCTTTGAGGTCAGTTGGTCTTGGATCCAAAGCTTGCTTGTCCTCTGTGTTCCAGGCCCAGCACTGACGCTGGGGTCAGAGGGACAAACGGGACAGGTTCCTGACCTCAAGATGCCTGGGTCAGGGCATCATGAGCGACCAAACCTGGGCTGGGGTATCCACCTGGATTCTCCCTGCTCATCCGACTGGCTTGTGGTCTCCATGAAGACTGCATTGCCCTTGTGCCCTCTCTTGGGGGGTAGGGCGCGTGAGACGCTGGGCTCCCCCCGTTGCTGCTCGCCATCAGGGAGACCCTGGACACTGCTGAGCCTGCCTGGGCCTCAGCTTCCCCATCTGTAAAGTGGGAGGTTTAATCCCTGCCTTATAGGACTCTCATGGAACTTAAATGAGTCAAATACCCTGGTAGGGAGGGGTACTTGGCATCCCCCCCCATTGCTTCCTATAAAGATTATTTAATTTGTTTTGTGTTTAAAAGTTGCAGTTTTTAAGATTTTATTTATTTATTTGACAGAGAGGCAGGCAGAGGGAGAGGGGGAAGCAGGCTCCCCGCTGAGCAGAGAGCCTGATGAGGGGCTCGACTCCTGGACCCTGGGACCACGACCTGAGCTAAAGGCAGAGACCTAACCCACTGAGCCACCCAGGCGCCCCTAAAAGTTGCAGTTTTAAGTCCCACTAATAGAAAATACATAAGAAAAATGTCCTAACGAGGGCAAAATATTCAGAAATGCTGCAAAAATTGGCCTCATTGACATAGTTTCAGAATTTTACTTAATGTAGCCTCCAGTGGAAATTAATTATGTGACATTTATATAAGTACTTCCAAATCACTCTGCATAGCGAGCACTTGAGCTCTTCACTGTCCACGCCGAACGTTGAGAGTCAACGCAGTTTCTGAAGGTGATGCTGGCAAGCACCCGAAACGGTCCACCGGAGATGCTACGAAATGGTCCACCGGAGATGCTATTCACGTGTTCTCCTGTTCCTTCATGTAAAGATGCTTCTGTGGAGTAAGTGTCCCTGTGCTGCTTGACCCTCTTTGCTCTCATCTTCCTGCAACTTCAGAATTAGGTTTGGGATTTCTTCCGGTTTTGTGCGCTCATTCCTGGGAGAGCAGGGAGGGCACTGGCTTGGCAGATTCATGGGTAGCTCCAAATGGAGAATCGGATTTCTCCTAGCATTTTAACAACACTGGACCAAGAAGGGCCTCTGAGGGAGTTCATGAGATGGTTACTTATGTCTAGTGTTACTTATTACCTGGAGGGTGGATGTCGGAGGAGAAAACTGCGGCCGAAGGCAGGGGTGGAGTCCAGGCAGCAGGTATGGGCCGGGCCCCTCCGGGGAAATGAAATAGCTTCCTTGTCCCCCAGCAGGGCAGGCTCAGGGCCCCGGAGAGGGGCTGCCCTCCACCCACATCTGTGCACAGAGCCCCGGGGCTCTGGAAACTCACCTTCTCACCCCAGTTCAGGCCCTGACAGCTGGATGCAGAAGGAAAAGGCAAGTTTTGCGGGGACCAGCGGGACCCGCGGGCAAGACATCCCTCCCCAGCCAGGCAGAGCCCTGCCTTTACTTTGGACTTGAAAAGCCCCCTAAAAGACGTCCCCTGATCCCTTTGAGGCCTGCTGTTGCCCATTCTGGCTTCTTCAGCCACGACCCATGCTGGTGGCTGGCTTGACATCCAGTTAGGCAGACTCTGGAAAACACCGCACCCCAGGGGCCCACTCTGGCCTTCTCCCAGGAAGGGGCCCCACCCGCACCCAGGTTTCTGGCCGAGAGAAGATTCCGAGGCCCAGGCCAGAAGTGCCCCTCCTGGCAGAAGGAGCCTCTGGGAAAGGCCTGGACTCTTGGTACCCTCCCCTGGCTGGCACATGGCAGGGCTGAGAACTCTAGGCCCCGGGTAGACAGGAAGAGAAACTGCCATTCGGTGAGACCGAGGTATCTTTGCTTCCCCGGCCAGCTGGGGACCCGACCCTCGCCTGCTCGGGGCATCGTGACACAGACCGGTTACAAAGGCCAGTTAAGAAAGGCTTGGCAATGGAAAGAGAAGCCAGACATCAATCAGGCTGTGACCTTGGACAAGTCCTTGGCCGTCCCCACTGGCAACAGCGGGGATGTTTAAGAGGATGAAATCGCACAACTTACACGGAGTGCATCCTAAGCCCTCCATAAATCAGAGCAATGGTCCATCCCTATTAAATGGGAGCGGGGAGCCGGTCATGCCTCCAGACCCTCGGGATGGCTTCAAAAGCACGGGGGGATCTCCCTTCTCTCTAAATCGTGGACACCAAAGTGGGAGTGATGCCAGGGACCGGCCTGGCCCAGCGCGACCTGGTCACCTAGAAATGCAGAGTCAATGCCTTGGAATTCCAGCAGGGTGGCCCAGCCGTGTCAGGAACCTGGAAGAATGTTCCACGCGCAGCCCAGGTAGACACGAAGGACTCGAACAGCATCTCCTTCTGCACAGACCTCCTCTCTGGAACCCACGTGGCCGTGGGCCTAGCGCTGCCACTCAGACCAATACCAACTTAAAAATCAATACCGTTGGCTTTGAAGTATTTTGAGCCGAGATTACCTCTGGCAGTCCACAGGCTAAGTGGAGCCCACAGACGTGTTTCATTTGGCCCACAGACCATTTAAAATAATAGTAATACATGTGATTTGGTTGCCAACATGTTTTCAAATCAGGAAATTTCGTATTTAAAAAAAATCCAGATTTCTGGCTTCTTTAAAAAAAAAAAAAAAATCAGATGATTGAAAGATTTTGCAAAGGTGGGCCCGCGTTGCCCCGGGGGGATCAGCTGGTTGGAGAAGGGCAGCCTCTAGTAGAACATCGGTCAGGAAAGGCTAACTGCTGTAACAAACAATACCACACTTTGAATGGCTCACCACAGTACGACTTTATTTCTTGTTTGGATCACAGCCCAAGAAGTCGGGAGCAGGGGGATCCGCGGGTTATTTAGGAACCCAGGTGCCTTTTATTTTGTGGCTCTGGCATCTTTTAAAAAAATGTTTTAAAATATATTTTTTAAAGATTTTGTTTATTTGAGAGAGAGAGAGCAGGGAGGAGTGCGCCGCAGTGAAGGTGCAGAGCGAGAGGGAGAAAGAGGCCCAGGCAGGCTCCGCACAGAGCATGGAGCCCAATGGGGGGCCCCATCCCACGACCCCAAGATCATGACTGGTGCTCTGATATCTCGTAGGGCTTCATTCTTTCTCCATGAGCTGGGGGAGGCTACAGGGAAAGCAAACCAGCTTTTAAATGCATCAGCTAGAACGTGTTCCACATTGGGGAGCACCAGTCATGAGACCCAACAAATACCCAAAGGGGCTATGAAATGTGGTGCTTGGCTCAGAGACCAGGAGAAAGAGGAGGCTTATGGACAACCAGTGTCTCTGTTTCAGGTGGGTGTCCCAGATCCTTCCTCAACTTCGTCATGGAAATTCTCTTCTCATTGTTCTTCCTCACCCCTCTCCAGCTCAGCTCTTTGGATCAGAAGAAACCACCAGTCATTGGTTGGAGAATAATCTTGTGATACAATCCCAACCAATGAGAGATAATGAATTTGGATGTGATGCCCGGAACTGCAGCAGCCATTTTGGACCAGACTTGAGGGTGAAGCCAACATGCTAATGGCGGAGAGAACCTTTGCCTCTAGTGGCCTGATGGAGTTGCTCAGACATTCAGTTCACAGCCCCAGAGTACCTCTGGACATCCTGATAAATACCTAATAAATTTCCTTATTTTTAAAGGAAGTTTGAGACGGGCCAGCCCCCGTTCCTTGTAGAAAGAAGTATCCGAAATGCTAAGGGCATGGTTCCTGCCTGGCTGGATTCGCTTAAGTCATCTGCCTGGTCATATAGGTATTTGAGTTATGACCCCTTGACTTAAAATTCTTTCTTCTTGCAATGCAGAGATGGGGTCAATGTGGCCAGCCCCAACCTTCATGGCCTGGAATAGAAATTTCCTAGTGTCTACCCCTGGAGAATGCAATGTGCAACTTTCACTGCTGCCTGGGACCACATGGTCCCATTTGGGGCCTGGATCTCCACCTGCATCTTGGGGCTGCAGCAGTCCCTGTGCAACACGGACAGCAAGACGTCCTTGGGGTTTAGGGCCTCGTGCTGGTCAGAGGCTGGTGGTCATTCCTAATGGTGGTGGCCTGTCCCCAAGTCTCTTAAAAGAGTCCCTGAGATGTTTGGCTTCTTTTGGAAGGAAGAATAGGTAGAATGACCCATCATCCTGGTTTGTGCAGGACTGAGGGGTTTTCTGGGTCATTGGATTCTTGGTGATAAAACTGGGACAGTCCCAGGAAAATCAGATGGCGGGCCACCTTACCTATGTAGGAAGGGCATGTGGGAAGAGTGAAGAGTTGCTGGTTCAGGTCTGTGAGAGTGGCTGTCCCTGGCGAATGACAGAAAGTAGACTCTTTTGAATATCCGCAGCTGATCCCCAAAACTCTGTGTTAGCTTTGTGGGCCAGGCCTTGACATGCCCGTCAGGGTAATGGGTGATGGGACTAGTCAAAAAGAACCTCGGCATCATAGAGATACATTAGGAAGGGACAGAGAGTCTGAGAAAGAATGGGTCCTGTAGGATACAAGTGGTGAGTTGGTCAGAGGAGAGTCATACCAGCTGGGGGAGGAGGCGTGGGGAGGGGCAGGGAAAGGAGTCTGGGAAGAGGCCAAGGCCAAAGGCAGCGTCCTATCAGAGGCACCGGCCATGGAGACAGGGGGAGAATTCTTAGAGCCATTGAGTTAGATCATTGGAGCCTTGCCACACTAATGCCCATTCTGGTGGGTTCTAGAGGGCCACGGGGGGACACAGAAAGGGCTGTCCAGTTCCCTTCTGACACCAGACTGCTGTGGCCTTGGAATGCCACAATGCGCCAATGTCCGCGTAAGTTCGAGCCAGGGAGGGCTGGTTCTGGGAAAAGCCCAGGGAGGGGCCATTTCTCCCTCGGCGCACGCGCCTCTGGCCCCAAAGCCAAGGCCAGTCCGTCTTCCGGAACCGGGGGAGCGCACCTCCTCCCCCCGCCCCCTCTCTCGCCATCTGCACAATGGACGTAGCGTTTTCCTCACTGGGTAACGTGCCAGGCTCTGTGCTAGGCAGTATGATGTGGGTGAGACCCCACCAGAGCCACTTCTTTGTTGGGGGGTTTGTTTGTTTGTTTGTTTATTGCCTTTAATTGCAAGGTATTTCAGGCCAATGGCCACCAACAGAGAATAAATTAACAAACCCCCCTGTGCCACCCCCAGGGTAAGTAATACATGAATCACATCCAACCAAATGCAAATTCAGTGACTACAGCTCTTGGCCAGTCTCTGGGATCCCCCCAGACCACACTGTCCTGAGTGTAGACACTGTCACACTCAGGCAGGTCTTTAAAATGTTTTGACCACTTATGAGGCCAGAAACAAACAAGGCTTTGTTTGCACAATGTTTACTCTGTATAAATGACATCGTCTTTCTCTGCCTTTTTTTTTTTTTTTGCTCTACATTTTGCCAGGTTTCTCCATGTCGCTGGATGGTTATAAATTTATTTCTTTGAACCGCTGAACTCCATTCTGTTCTGTGAGCATTTCACCGTTTGCTTTTCGGTTTTCCTGGACCGACATTTAGCTCTTCCCAGCAACAGCCTTGTGTACACGAATTTTTACAAGTCTTGCAGAGGCCAGAGGAAGGTCCTTGGGTCTCATTTACCCAGGTTTTTCAGAAACGTGGTGGCTTTTAGCCTGGTCTGGACTCTCCAGTTTCCCTCACGCCCCTTGAGTCCTTGTTGACTCATTCCCGAAAGGTTTCACACATTCGCACCATCTGTCTGGTTCCTCCGGGCATTTGAGCTTTTGGGCCCCCGTCTCTTGGGAAACGCATGGGCATGTAAGCCAGTAGTTGTGATATCGTGCGGTAGGTGCTAGAAAAACAATAAACCCAAGGTGCTGGTGGTGCGTCAAGGAAAGAGCAACTCCAACCAATGCGTTGAGGGATGATTCAAAATAGTAGTTAAGTTAGTAATAGTGAGGCAAAGTTCTGTGGTATGAGTAGGAGTTTTCCAGGAAGCCAGAGATGGAGAAAGGTCATTCATTATAAGTAGAGGGAACAGGATATATGCGGGCCCACAGGATGAAGCTGAATTGCAGACATACTAAAGACTGGTGTAAAACACTGAACAGTAAGAGCCAACACTCGAGGAGCCACATTTGGGGCCTGGAATGCCATGCTGAGGAGTTGGGATTTATCCTGGCAGTGGTGGGTGTCTTGTGAAGGATATGAAGGATGAAATGATGTGAGTGACATATTCACTGTTGTGTTGGAGAGAGATCAAATGACAGTGGGAGGAGGATGGAAGAGAGGCAAGACGGAAAGCAAAGGATACCAGGTAGGAGTCTACTGCAAACGTCCAAGCACCGGTCATCAAAGGAGAGACAGAGCAGTGAAAGTCTAAACCAATACACAGTAGGTGACTAGAGAGAGGTTTAGGCATTGACCAACTGGTTGAGCAGGTGAGGGAGGAGGGGTGAGTCAAGGGTTGAGGTAAGCAGAATCATGGCCTCCCAAATTTGGGAGAACCTATGAATATGTTGTGTTTCGTGGCAAAAGGGATTTTGCAGGTGTAACTAAAGTTATAGACTTTTAAAAAGGAGGATGAGTCTGGATTATCCAGGTGGGCCCAATCCAAATTCAGGAGCCCTTCTAAGCAGAGAACTTTCTTTGGCTTCCATGAAGCAGAGAACTTTTTTCTTTTTCTTTTCTTTTTTTTTTAGCTTGCATGAGAAAGATGCAGAATGTACAGAGGACTCGGCGCAGATGTCAGGACACTGTGTGCAAGGACCGGAGAGAGGCCCCCAGGCGCTGAGGAGACAGAGCCCATTCCTACCAGCACCGGGAACCGGATCTTGCCAACCACCCGCAGAAGCATGGAAGCAGATTCCTTCAGAGCATCTTATCATAGCCCAGCTGGTCACCTTGACTGTAGATTGGTGTGAGACCCAGAACCCACCTGGGCTTCGGACCCACAGACACGGACAGAAGTTGCTGTGATTTTACGTGGCTAAGGTTGTGGTAACTTGGTCCAGCAGTGGGAGAACACCAACGCAAGCCTGGATCCTGGTTTGTTGTTAGCATGGCCTTCTTGTCTTCACATGGGAGAGAGAGGAGGGAGGGAGGGGGCTCTCGTGTCTTGTCCTCTTTTGATAAGGCATGAATTCCTCCCTGAGGGTCACACCCTCATGACCTCATCCCCTCCTGATTACCCCCCAAAGTCCTAACCCTCTAATACCATCACACTGGGGATTAGGGCTTCGACATGTGGATTTGGGGTGTGTACGTGTGTGACTTAAACGTTCAGCTCACAGCAACTGGAAGGACTCCCTTTCAAGGTCCCATGGCTGCGGACAGAATTTGGTTCCTCGAGGCCCACTGGACCGAGACCTCCGTTTCTTGCTGGTTGTGGCCTGGAGGACGATGCCTTCCATTGGTCGCCTCCAATGGGCCTCCCCAACGTGGCCTCTCATTCCTTCCAACCATCAGGAAAGAGTCTGCTTTCCAGAAGTGGCACCACGTCCCCTTTGCCGGATTCCGTTGGCTGGGAGCAGGTCACAGTCCTCCCACTGAAGAAGATGGGATGACACAGAGTGCGGAGACCAGAAGGCAAGTCTCACAGGATATCGTAGAGTCTGCCCGCCAACACTTCTCCAAGGAAGACACGGGGTTTCTTGTCTGGGTGTGTTTCCAGAACTGTCGCAGATCTTACACCCCGTGCAGCGTCGAGCTGGGGGGCTCTTCTGGGCCCACAGGAAGTGAGAAATCAGCTCTGCCCGCCTGAGTGAGAAGGGCAGGGCGGGGTGCGGGGGGCCGAAGGGAACACGGTCCTGGGAAGTGATCGTCGTGCGCCAGCCTGGTGATTTGCTAAAGCAAAACTCAAGTAGATGTGACACAAACAACGTCTGGTGCCTCCAGGGGCCTGCCACAATATTTTCTTTTAAGTGCTACTCATGCTTGAAATACGCTTCTGGTTTTGCAGTGTGGTTCTCGACTCCTGCACGACTACAGATCACTCACTCTCTTCCTAAGAGGGCCATTTTTTTATTCTTTAATGTAGGTTTTCAAAGCTCATGATGTCATTCCAGATGGGAGACGGGCCAGGGCGGCGGACCCGAGGCCTCTCCTTCGAGGGGGTCAGTTGGGATGACAAGAGTGGGCTTCTTCCCTGCAGACTTGGCATCTCATCCACGCGCTGCGAGCTCTGTGTGAATGCCTGTGCCCCCCAGAGGCCTGACATCTGTGTACTCTGCACATTTCCCCCCCTTTTTTTCAGGCAAGTTTGTAAGGTTTCGCTGCAAAAATAGTGAAACTGAAAAGTGACGCAACTTCTCTCCCTGATGCCAGGATGATAGGAAGGTCATCGGGCATTGGCTCTGTAATTCCCCACCTCCCCTCCCTCCATCTGGAGGTTTCCATGGTCACAAGCTGCACAGGGGACCTTCCACATGGTGGTGGTGGTGGGGGGGGGTGAATGTTCTTCACATTCTGAGAAACCAATATAAAAATCATATGCTTATTTTTTACAAAGATAGCCCCTTGAGTTACATGATACCAGAGGGAGAAATTCTAGAGATTGGTGCAACAGAATGGCTATATCATTAGCGAATCTGTCGAGAGGGCAGATCTCCCGTGAAGTGTTCTTATCACATACACAGAAAGCAAAGGGACCCAGGAAAGTTGGAGGCCATGGTATGTCTACTACTTCGACCGCGGTGATGGGTTCCCCGGGCATGTCCATAAGTCCAAATGCATCCAGTTGTATATGTTCGATATATGTGGGTGTTTTTGTTCATCAATTATACTTCGATAAAGCTGTAAAACAAAACCCCAAGGGGCGCCTGGGTGGCTCAGTGGGTTAAAGCCTCTGCCTTCGGCTCAGGCCACGATCCCAGGGTCCTGGGATCGAGCCCCATATCCAGGTTCTCTGCTCGGCAGGGAGACTACTTCCCTCTCTCTTTGCCTGCCTCTCTGCCTACTTGTGATCTCTCTCTCTCTCTCTCTCTGTCAAATAAATAAAATCTTTAAAAAAAACAAACAAAAAGCAAGA
Organism: Procyon lotor; assembly: GCA_028646535.1. Taxonomy (NCBI): domain Eukaryota; kingdom Metazoa; phylum Chordata; class Mammalia; order Carnivora; family Procyonidae; genus Procyon; species Procyon lotor. Next base: position 9,226,416 of record CM053621.1, on the reverse strand, counting down.
CACAGCTTTTCCTACTCAATTAATCTCCAGATCCATGAATCAGTCATTCCTTCTAATGGTTGCCCATGACGCCATGACGTGGATGGACCGCCCTTGACATCCTGGCTGGTGGAGGGCTACAATGTTGTCATCAGAAGGACTCCACCAGATGAGAAGCAAGTGAGTGTGTGTCATTCCAGTTTTAGGATGGGAGAAACTGAGGTGGGGGGAGGTTAAGTGGAGGGTCTGGTCTATGGCTCCCGCGGGGCAGAGAGAACCAGGCTAACCCTGCCCTTGCTCTATGCTGCCCCCTGGTGTCACTGTTGAAGTTTGCTCCCCCACACGCTCTGCTGACCTGCAGCCCTTCCTCCTTAAGGCTAGGATCCTGGGCTCCCTCTTCTGCTTCAGAATTCTTCTTTAACCTTTTTCCGCCGCTGCCTCTCCTGATCTGTCCTTACCCAGCTCCCACTGCAAACCCACCTTCTCCGCAGTGGTCAAGTTCACACAGTGGGGTCTCCGAGGTTCTAGGCTCAGTTACCTGTCCTCCAACGCCAGCGTCAGGGGGCTTCTTATCCTTCCTTCCCTTTACATGTCCAAAGCAGACGGGAGAACGATTTTTCACAGAGCAGACACAGCGGACTTCAAGCTGACTTCCAGAAAGTCATAGAAAAGTTATAGAAATCCAAACATGGCTTTCTATATTCATGAACACAAGTGGTTTGAATCAACATAAAATGGCTTGCTTATTGAGATACATAATCAGCATTACGCATTTAAGTGGAAAGAAGACCCAAATTCAGAGTTTTGGTGGCTGGTGTCTGATTTGGCAATGTGTGCCAAGCTGGTTTTGTTTTGTTTTTAAAGATTTTGTTTGTTTATTTGACAGGGAGAGAGGCACAGCAAGAGAGGGAACACAAGCAGGGGGAGCGGGAGAGGAAGAAGCGGGCTTCCCAAGGGAGCCAGATGCCGGGCTTGATCCCAGGACCCTGGGATCATGACCTAAACCGAAGGCCAATGTTTAATGACTGAGCCACCCGGGCACCCCTACCTTACCCCTACAGCTCCTCCACATATAAATACATACTGTTAGATATTTTATGCCCTTTTGGGGGCGGTGGAGAATGGTACAATGTTTTCTGTAAATTGCCTTTTTCTAAAGTCCATGCATCATGGGGGGCCGAGGGGGGTGCCCTGTGTAGGGTGGGGCAGGAAGGAGTTGGGGGTGCTTTCCTAGGATAATGTCACCAAGGAGCGCTGCTTCACTCTTTGGAAATGATACTGGCCAGATATCACTATACCCCCAGATACTGGCCTACCTGCGGGCGGCAGTGTGGTTTTCCATTTGTTTAATGGGGAGGAATATTTGGGGGTATTTTTAATAGGGAGGAACCCAAGTGTTCTTTTGTGACTCTTCAAAAAGAAACGAATGGGTGCGGCAGTGGAGAGAAGAGGACTTGCAGTCGTTGTCTGTCTTAGTTCTGGATTGTTCTAACGTGCCTGTGTTCTAATAGGTTATCTTTGGGTTTGTGGGCTCTGGAGTGAATCTGGGGGAGGAAAAAAGAATTACACGTAATACAATCATCTCCCAGAAAATCCAAACAAGGTGAACGTTTACAGGATAGAAATGAAGGAAGCCTTTCAACAGCTTCCCGATTGGCAGCCCCCCCCCCCCCCGGAGGAACGACTCTTAATTAGGTATGGAGTCTTCCACCCTCTGTCCAATCAGGGAGGGCGGGGGACCAGCCACCCCAGCATCAGCAAGACCCCAGAAATGCAGAGTCTCCAACTGCACGTTAGAATCAGAACCTGCCTTTTCCCGCGAGCCCCAGGTTGAGCGTCAGAAGCCCTGTCGTTCCCTCCTTTCACGCGTGTGAGCTTCCCACCTTCGTACACACGCACACACGCGTGCCCCTGGGTTTAGAGCGTGGCTTTAGAACGGGGCTCTCTTTCGAAGAGCGGTTCTCCGTGGGGTCCGGCAGCGTCAGCATCACGTGGGAGGTAGTTAGAAATGCAAGGGGTCAGGCCCCATTTCGGATTTACTGAATTCAGGAGCGCTGGAGGTGGGGCCCGGCGATCCGCGTCAGCCCAGGTCTGGGGATGCTGATGAAGCCTGGCCCGTCGCGGGCTCTGACCCGCTGGCCGCTTCGGCCAGGCTCCCCGCCCCCCATCACAACCCCAACCCCAGCCTCTCCATCAGAGAGAGCCTGCCCCAATCTGGCTGCTTCGCCGAGGTACCCCCCACCCCCCGCCCCCAGTCCCCGCGGACACCAGGAGCTCCCTGACTCAGCAATGTCAGGCTGACACAGGTGTCCCCGAGCTAGGTCAAGCCGGTTTTCAGATGACAAATAGGCCAGCTCCCGGGGGTCGAGGTCACTCGACCCGTTGAATGCACTCGAGCAGCCCCGTGGTGCACCCTTTCGCGATGCACACCCAGAGAGCAGGTTCCCTGCGACCCCAGCTCCGTTTCCTGAGGCCGCCTCTACCGCCCCTGCGTCTGGCGGCCGCTCCACAAACGCCTACGGCCGACCAGAGACCCATTTCCCAGAAGGGCAAACGGAGGCTCAGACGGGGTTTAGGTTTTCAGGTCACAACGGCTCCACGTCTGGGCAGGATTTCCTCTCTAACGCAGTGCCTGCAACTGATTTCTTTTTAAAAATAGCCAGCCAGCCAGCCAGCAGCTGACTCTGGGTGTGGGCGCGGCATCAGGCGACGGCAGTCCTCTCATTATAGAGGATAAAATTGGACTTTAATGTGGAGGGAAAAAGCTTAGTGGCTCTCCAGTCAAGTGCCAGCAGATGGAGGTTTTTCTTTTTTCTTTTTTTTTGCCCGGGGCCGCGGGTGTCCGGGGGACCCACCACTCCGCGCGGGGGGAGGGGGCAGGGGGCGCTGTCTGCAGGGTGCGGAGGGCCGCGGGGGCCAAGTTTGGTGACCCTTCGAGGCCAGACCACCCCAGACTCTCACCCTCCGCGAGAAGGGGACGAGATCTTGAACCCTAACGGGGTGAAAACAGTTGGCCAGCTCTGCACCCATCTGCACCCAGGGGCGAGGTTCTAGGCGCGGAATACGGGAGGTGGGGGCTGCGGATGGACACTCGGGAAAAGTGATCCCCTCGCCTAAAAAGTCTCCCCGGCAAGGAAGACAGATTAGAGGCACGGACGGGGTTCGAACCCGTGATCTTCGGTTTACGAGACCGACGCCTTACCACTTGGCCACCGCGCCTGCGTTAGAACGGCGGCTCCGCGAGCCTCTATCCTGGCGTCGCTCCCGTGAGCTCGCCCCGCGGGCGCGAGCGCGAGCGCGAGCGCGCCCGCCCGGCCGTCACGCGGCCCCGCCCCATCCCTGCGGCCGGCGGGGCGGGGCTTCAACTGGCGCGCGCCGGGCGCTCCCCGCAGACTCCCGCTCACCGACCTGCCGGCTTGGCCGGCTTCCCGCGTGCGCTGGGGCGGGTGTCCCGAGTCCCCGCGGCCACAGCAGGAGGCGTGTCGGGAGCCGGCGGAACGCTTGCCGGCGACGCAGTCAGCGTTCGAATCCCAGCTCCGCTAGACTTAGTCCGAGACCCTGGACTGCGGGCGCGCGTCGGAGCCTCAGTTTCCCTTCTGGGGGCGAAGCGCCCGGAAGCGGAGGAAAGGCGGCGGTTCTCGTTGCCAGCCCGACCCCCGGGCTGCCCACGGCTGCCCTGTGCGGAGCCCACGCTCGGCAAGGGTTGTTGAATGAATGCGTAAGTGTTAAAGAAGTAAAAAAGCCCCAAACTCCTTGTCCCCCCCCGAATTGCCGCGGTTGAGCCCAGGCTGCGTGCCTCGGTGCCTCGTTCCGGACCAGCAGCATCACCTGGGAGCTTGCACATCACCTACACCTGCCAAATTAGACCCGCCGGTGCAGCCCGGCAACCCCGGACTTACCCAAGCTCTCCAGGTGATGCTGATGCGGGGGGAATTGCTGAGCCCCGCTGCTCCCGATAGTACCCTCAAATGCTGGAAAGCATTTATATTCTCCACTTTTTGTTTTTATACAAATGGACTGACTTGGCAGTTCTCTGCCCTTTGATTTTTCATGAATTATTGTTTGACGGGTTAATCCAGTGGTTTGCAGTGCGTAATACAAAATAATTACCATAAATGATACCATATTATTTAATAAATACTAGTAATTTGTGTTTAGTTAATATACAAAATAACACAAGATTGTAAATTATTTATACTAGAGTGTATACGATAATATCGTTATGCACGCTGGGTTACCTTATTCTCTTTAGTAGCTGCGTGGTTTCCCCTTTGGTGGCCATTATCACCATTGATTTAATCAAATTCTGGGAGGTAGGCTAAAACTTGCCTTGTGTGCGGCTCTTTTGCTGAGTGGAACATTCTGCTCCATGCATCTTTCCCATCTGCTACCAGAGATGTTTGTAAGATAGATGGAAACACAGATTAGGAGTGTTCCCAGCCCACCATGCAAACGTATAGGTAAATAGGAAACTTAAAAATACCACGGAGTTTGTGTTCACCAAGTTGCTTTAAATGTCAGGGTCTGGGAAAGTGAGTGGAAGAGGCACCAACAACTCCCCACAGACACCCAGAGAGGAACCCTGAGACACTGCACGCACAGTGTGTGAGATCTTCCTGCAAATCTCACCGCAGCTCCCTAATTAGAAAAAAAAAAAAAAATCGAAGAACATTTTCAGAATTAAAACATGCATTCCCGAGCAGTGTTTCCAACTAGCTCATGATAAAATTGGTTCCATCGTCCGCCTCCTTTTTTGGGTGTTCACTGAGCTGTTGGAGGGATTGTGCGGAAGTGGCGGAGGCTTATCAAAAATGAAAAAAGAAATTAGCAAATGAGAGAAATTCACATGGGAGCTGAGCCCAGAACTAACTGGCAGGTGGAATGGAATGGGAATCAGATTCTAACAGGTGCTTTTTTCAGCTTTGTCTTCCGAGGGAAGGGAGGGAGTAGAAAAATAGAGGGGCATCTATTCCTCATTGGGGAGGTGGGGTGCCCCAGGGGTCCCTGGGAGAGGCTGGCCCTCCCACCTCCTGTGATCCCTAAACTAGAGGGCACAGGTGCAGGGTGGTCTGACCCTACTTATCTTGTTGGCAGAGGAAGCCCTGACAGCCTACAGATCTTGGACACGTGGATGGAGGATCTGTGTTTCCGGGCCCCAGCATCTCAGAGCGCTGCCTGTGCAAGGTAGGTCCTCAAAAAAATACTGTAGAGGGAATTAACATTCTGGGGTCCTTTCATTACGGTCCTGTTTGTGGTTCTGTGAAACTTCCCTGGCTAGTGCCCTCCAACCACCGTTCCGGGCCTGTCCTGGCACCGAACCCCCCCCCATACCCCCTCTTGGGTCATGCAGATCTTTAAATTCCTTGGTGATAGGAGATGTTCCTTGTTCAGCCTTACAGAAAGAACTTAGATCCAACAGACGTTTCCTGCGCCCTAGCAGAGGCTCTGGGCCCGGTGGCCCCTGATAGCACGCAGAGAAATGCGACTCGACCCCAGGGTTTCCCAAATGCCAGGGCGAGAAACCAGGGCCTGCCTTTCAGGTGACAAAGCTGGGCGATATGATGAAATATGTTGGATCTTTTCATTCCGCCCATACAATGAAGTCGCCTGGATTTGAATAGTTCAGGAGCATCTGCGTTTCTTTTGTATTGAAACGCCGTTGGCTTTTTTGCATTTTAGAAAAAATAAATAGTTTTGAATTTTTTTTTTCTGTACCTTTTTCTGTTTGTTTCTCTGTGCCTGTCCCCCAGGTTAAGGTTGCTTGAAAAAATGGAAGTTGCCTCCAGAACCCTCTCCCCTTCTAGGCAGGAGTCCTTCCTGCACACAGCAGGCACCTGGGCCCTGGCTGCCCTTGCTCATGCTCGTGCTCACTGAGCCCGTTTGTTTTTTTAGATTTATTTATTTGACAGACAGAGAGAGAGAGTGTGCGCGCACAAGCAGAGGGGAGCAGGGGAGAGAGAAGCAGGCTCCCCACTGAGCAGGGGCTCAAGCGGGGCTCGATCCCAGAACCCCGGGATCATGACCTGAGCTGAAGGCAGACGCTTAACAGACTGAGCCACCCAAGGGTCCCTTGTTGCATCCATCTGAATGACACTTTACAGTCTAGGAGGGCCAGCTGTGACCTTGGCAGCACCTGTCACTCGGGCCTCCCATCCCGGGAAGACGCAGACCCACTCACATGGTCTCAGGTGGGGCCCAAGGGGCCGCCTTTCTGATAAACTCCCATATTACACTGATGCTGCCGGTGCCTGCCCTCACTTTGAGAACCTCTGCTTTCACGTACCTTGGAGAAATTCATTTGCATGAGGAAGATGTGGGGGGAACCCCTGAAGCTTAGATATTGAGGTCACCGGAGTTTGTGACAGCAGGTTTTGACTAATAACCTAAATCAAAGCTCTGTTAGCCGCTCCTAGCGTCCTGACAACTGCACTGTTAGTCATGCGGGGTTAGAGCCCAGGGCTAGAGCCGGAGAACACAGCCTTCCTTTGTTACTTTGTGTGAAAAATTCGATGTTTCGGAGCAGGCTGAGCACCTCAGATGCCAGGTGGGGGCCGGGCTCTTCTGAACTGAGCAGGTGTAAGGGGCCTGGGGTCACTGTACATTACCTACCCCCCCGCTGAAATATCTGAGTACCAGTTACTTCACATCTTCCACATCCTGGTGTTTTAATTTTAGCTCTTCTGGTGGGTACGTGGTTGTTACCTCGTTTTAATTTGCATTTCCTTGATGACTAACAAAGGTAAGCACCTTTTCCTGGGCCTGTTAGCCCCTTGTCACCTCTCTTGGGAAGCGGCTGCTTAAATCTTGGCCCGTTCTGATAGCTCGTTAGTCTTTCTATTACTGAATCGTCAGGGTTGGTTGTATAATCTGGATACGAGTCTTTTGTCAGAAAAGCACATAGATGGTGAGTGTTTTCCCCTGGTCCGTGGCTTGACCTTTCACGTCCTTTAAGTCATCTTTGAATAATTTCGATGAAGTCCAGATTATCCTTTTTTATTTTTTTTAATTTATGCTTCATGCTTGTTGTGTCACTCTAAGTCACAAAGGTTTTCCCCCAGCACTGTTCCCGTTTTACCTTTTATACTGAGGCCCCTGATCCGTTTTGAGTTGATTTTTGTGTATGCTCTGAGGTAGGGCTCAGTGGTCCTGCTTTTCCCATATGGAGGCCGAGTTCTAGCACCGTTTGCTGAAATGATGATCCTCTTCCCATGGACTTGCTGTGATAACTGTGTTAAAATTCAGTGTTTTGTGCATCTGTGGTCCGTTTGTGGAGTTTTGTGTTACATTTCATTCATCTGTGTGCTTATCTTTATCCCAGTGACCGCACCGTCTTGATTATTGTGTTTTATGGTGAGGACTGAAATGAAGTATCGTAAACCCTCCGACTTGGTTCTTTTACAAAATTGTTGAGTATTTTCTAGTCCTTGGCGTCCCCCTGTAACTTTTAGAGCCTGCTCATCCGTTTCTACAAATGCCTGCTGGGATTTCGAGTGGGAGTGCATTGAACCTGTAAATGATTTGGGAGGAAATAGAATATTTCATTTCCCTACTGTTTGTGGCTGGTGTTTGTGGGTCCTAGATTCTAAGCTTTTTCTTTTGCGTTCCATTACGTGAGTTTCCTGTGAGTTTCAGTGAAGGAAAGCTGGGATGCTTATGGTGACTTTAGGCACCCCGTCCACGTGTAGGAATTGTGGGGGCCCCCGCAGACCACAGCCAGGTAGAGACTGAAGCAGGATGTGTTGCGGGGCCAACTAAGAAGGCGCGATGGTCTCCTAGCTCAGAGAGAGAGGGCATCGTTGTCTAAACACACTTTCCCAAACAATGCCACCCGTACACGAAATGTGACAAAGACGTAAAGTAAATTTTGTCTGCAGGAAAATTGCAGTTGTACAAAATGCTCTGGGATCACCTCATGAAATCAGTCTTGGAACCTCTAACCTTGGAAAAGCAAGTTTCAGCAGGTTCATTCCAGAGCTAGAATGAGATGGAGTTGGCAGCTGTGAATAGTGAAAAGTTTCATTCTTTTACTTTTCCCTTTTGCTTTTTCAGATAAGCTCTAAAAAGGTCAACTAGCTTATCTGGGGTACAAATACTAGCAGGCAGCGTTGACAGTGGTTTTATGTATGTGTAGGGAAAAAAAAAGACGGTAGACAGTAGCAGGATAAAATTGCTATTTCTCTTATTTCGGTTTATTTGACAGAGGGAGATCACAAGTAGGCGGAGAGGCAGGCAGAGCGAGAGGGGGAAGCAGGCTCCCCGCTGAGCAGAGAGCCCAATGTGGGGCTCGATCCCAGGACCCTGAGATCATGACCTGATCCGAAGGCAGAGGCTTTAACCCACTGAGCCACCCAGGTGCCCCAGAACCTGTCTTTTTAAAAATGACAAAGCATCCGATGTCCAACTGTGTCATTGCCGATGGATCTAGTTCCTTCCTTTTCACTGTTGTCCTCTAGTTTGCTGGGTGCAGTTTTATTAATTCCCTAACTGCTGGCCGCCTAGGTTGTTGCAAATGTTTCCTCTTTACAAACCGAGCTGCCCTTGTATCTTTGCTTGTGCCTCCCCGTGTATACGTGGGGAGGGTCCCTTAGCAGAAATGTCAGGGTCATCGCTTTCCTGAGGTCACCTTTCTGTCGCATATTAGCCACCTTAAGCAAACATCCACCTGCTGGTCAGTGAGCCAGCCGGCCCCGCTGCTGGGTTGCAAGGAGCTACAATACTGGTTCTGTCCGAGTCTTTCATTTTTAAATTTGTGTGGAGTTAGTTGGGAGGAAGCAGAGACAGTCAGCCACGGACTTCTGGGCCACCGGGGCTGAGGTCTTCCAAACTGGTTGAGATGCACGTTACAAGTCTGTTGGTGTCAAAATGAACCGATACCGCTGGCTCTTTTCAGTATTAGGAGCTTGTAAGAGACACGAGGTCAATGTCCCACATGGGTTCCTTTGCAAATAATTGCCGTTTTCTATAAAGTAGTCCCAGTATCTCACATGAGTGGTACATGGTGTGTGTTTCTCAGTACAGCACAGAAGAATTTATTTCCCCTTAGGTTTATTATCCGTTTCGAAAACTCAAGTCTTTACTCATATTAACCAGGAAGTCATTCTGATAGGTAGGGAGGTACCTTTTTCTAGGTCTGTATTTTAAGATCACTGTTACATAAAGGACACCTGATCTTCTGGGTTGCAGTTTTTTGGTTTTTTTTTTTAAACCCATACAAAGTTTTGGTGAATTTCTGTTTGTAATTGGGCCGTCTCTCATATACAGCCCTCTCCCCTTGAGTGTAGGAGTTGAGGCAGTATAGAGATGGTTAAGGACGCCGTGCCTGCTATGAAGTTGAAAGTGACTATTTAAAAATGTCATCTCCTGTCATCTGACGCCGATTACCATTACCCCCAGCTTTGGGCGTGGGAGGTGATTATTCCCAGGGCTGTTCTTGGCAACTGGAAAAGAGAAACGGGTGGAAGGAAATGGGAACAAACGTGAAGGTGAACTTACCTACAGAGCACAACGTACCGTTTGTATTTTCCCCCGGTGGCTTTACTTTCATGCTGGAAGAACGTAAATATATTTATGTGAAACTCGGGTGCTACGGAGGTCGAACACGAAGTGGGACTGCACCCTTTTTCCTCATTCCGTTTTGGACACGGGCCAAATTTCTCTTGGGGAAACCGGGATAAGATTTTACGGGAAACCTTCTGCGGTGGTGTTCTGTTCTCCCTCTCCATTTCGAAAAAGCCGTCCCTGTGTTTTCTTTTTAAAGATTTTATTTATTTGAGAGAGAGAGAGAGCATGAGAGGGGAGAAGGTCAGAAGGAGAAGCAGACTCCCCGCAGAGCAGGGAGCCCGATGCGGGGCTCGATCCCAGGACCCAGGGACCATGACCTGAGCTGAAGGCAGACGCTTAACGACTGAGCCCCCCAGGTGCCCCCGTCCCTGTGTTTTCTTGCACTGAACGCTCTGAGTGTGTTGGGCACCATCTACCTGTGGCCACAGGGACAGCGGTCGCTCTGGTGTTTACCTCCGGGCTTTGCCGGCTGTCCTGGCCCAGCCGCGCGAGTGCCGTGCTTTCGGCTCTCTGGAAAGTTCCACAAGGGCAGATACGGAGATGGAGTACAGACACTGCATCCAGACCTCAGCTGATCTCAGAGAAAAGCCATGAGCTCCATTCAGGCCCCCACACCTGTAGAAACCCAGGGTGGCTGCTTGCTGCTGACTTGGGCCGTTGAGTTTGGGGTTGTTTGTTCCTGTCCCTTGTAGAATCCTTCCCTCCCACCCTTCAGCCGCTGCCGTTCAGCTTTCTGTCTCGCAGTGAGTCTGCAGCGCCTGGAAGGTTATATAAACAAGCAGACAGAATGCACTCTTTTGTATTCCTTTTTCTTTTTTCTTTCTTCTTTTTTTTTTTTTTTCCTGGCTTCTTCACTCCGCATACTTCTTTCACCTCTTTCCATCCGTGTCCTAGATTTTTTCATACCAAGAATCCACTCCTTAGGGTTGCTGAGCGGTAGGGATCCTCTAAGCTGTTTTCAGTTTGGAGCGATGATAAATAAAGCTCCGATCAGCCATCGCGTACAGACCTTGGGCGGGATATTGAAAGGCTCTCACAATGCCTGGATCACAGGTTTCTCTTTTTAAGAAACTGGCGGACTGTTTCCCACAGTGGTCGTGTCTGTCACATCGCCACCGGCTGCGTAGGACACTTTCAGGGCCTCGTTCCCACCAATGCTTGGTACGGTCCTTCTAACCCGGCCACTGTCACAGGCCTGTGGTGAAATCTCACTGCGGTTTTGATGTACATTTCGCCAGGGACTGATGATGTTGACTGTTTCTTGCTGTGTTTATTTACTATTCACCTGTCGTCTTTGGAGAAGTGTTTATTCGGATCCCTGATGCATTTTTTTAATCGGGTTGTTTGTTTTCTTGTTATTGAATTTGGCAGGTTCTTGATGTATTTGGGATGCAAATACGTCATCAGATACCGATTTCCGAATATTCTCTCGCAGTCCGTGGCTTTTTTCATTCTCTTAACAGTGTCCTTTTAAGAGCAGAAGTTTTAACTTCTGATAAAATCCAATTTATCTTTTCCTTTGCATGTCATTCTTTCCTTGATGTATGTAAGAAATAAAGAAATCTTTGCCTAACTCAAAATCACAGAGGTTTTTTTCGTATGTTTTCCCCTAGAAAGTTTTCATTGAAAAATTGACATTTTTTTTTTAAAGATTTTTATTTTATTTATGTGACAGAAGGAGAGACCACAAGCAGGCAGAGTGAGAGGGAGAAGCAGGCTCCCTGCTGAGCAGAGAGTCCGATGTGGGGCTTGATCCCAGGACCCTGAGATCATGACCCGAGCTGAAAGCAGAGGCTTTAACCCACTGAGCCACCCAGGCGCCCTTTTTTTTTTTTTTTTTTTAAGATTTTGTTTATTTGACACAGAGAGAGACAGCAAGAAAGGGAACACAGGCAGGGGGAGTGGGAGAGGGAGAAGCAGGCTTCACACCCAACAGAGATCCTGATGTGGGGCTCGATCCCGGGACCCCGGGATCACGATCCTAGCTGAAGGCACACACTTTATGACTGAGCCACCCAGGCGCCCCTTTACTTCTTCCTTTTTAATCTAAATGACTTTTATTTCATTTTCTTGACTTGTTGGCTAAAACTTCCAGTGTAATGTTGAAGAGGTGTGAGATGACGTTCTTGGCTAATTTCTGACCTTAAGGAAAAAGCATTCAGTCTTTTCGTATTAAGCATGATGTCAGCTACTGTGGCTTTGTCACAAATGCCCTTTTACAGGTGGAGGAAGTTTCCTTCTATTGCTACTTTGTTGAGGGATTTTTTTTTTTTTTTTAAAGTCAGGAACGAGTGTCAGATTTCATCCCCTGTTTGCTTCTGTCTATGAGATGATCATGGTTTTAATTTTTTTAATGGTTTTAATTTTTTAATTTGCTGAATTACATTGACTTCCCCCCCACCCCCAGTGCTAAACCATCCCCACATTCCTTGGATAAACTCTACTTACTCCATAGTATATTATGCTTTTTATACATTGTTGCATGCAATTTTCTAAAAATTTGTTTAGAAATTTTACACATTCATAAAGGATATTGGTCAGTAATAGACTTTTTTTTTTTTTTAAGATTTTATTTATTTGACAGAGAGAGATCACAAGTAGGCAGAGAGGCAGGCAGAGAGAGGGGGGAAGCAGGCTCCCCGCTGAGCAGAGAGCCCGATGCGGGGCTCGATCCCAGGACCAAGCGACCCTGTAATGGACTTTTCTAATAATGTCTTTTTCTAGCTTTGGTACCAGGGTAACACTGACATACAGAATACAAAAGTAACAAAATACAATAGTAAACGAAGTATTTCTTGCTTTTAAATCTTTCAGAAGAGGTTGTATGGAACTAATATCATTTCCTCCTTAAATGGTGGGTGCAATTCACCAGGAAAGCCATCTGGGCCTGGGATTTTCCTTGTGAAAAAGTTTTTCCCTATTAATTCAAATTCTTTCATAGGTAGAAGGCTAATCAGGTTGTCTGTTTCTTCCTAAGTGAGCTTTTGTAATTTGCATCTTGTTAGGAAATTGTTCTTGACATTCAGAGAGTCCGTGGGGATGTCACCACCCCCCTTCCTGATACTGGTAATGTGTGTCCCTCTCTTCATTTTTCTTAATTTGGGAGAGGTTTATCGATTTTTACTTACCTTTCCCACGCCCAACTCTACTTCCATTGATTCCCACCCCCTTTCCTGTCCCGTGTTTCTATTTCATTTATTTCTGTTCTGACCTTTATTATTTACCTTCTTCCGCTTAATTTGCTTTTCTGGTTTTTAAAAAATGGACACTGAGCCGTTGATTTGAGCCCCTTCTTTTTTATTAAAGGCATTTGGTGCCATACCTTCCCCTTCATGTTCTGCTCTCAGCAGCTTCTCAGACCTTTTGACCTATTGTTTTTCTTTTCCTTCAGTTCAAAATGCTTATTTTCTCATTTGACTTCTATTTTGACCCACAGTTTACTCAGAAGTGTGTTATTCAGTTTCTAAGCATTCGGGGATTTTCTAAAGGATCTGTCTTCCTTTCTTGACTCCTCACTTAATTCCATTGTGTTGGGGGGACATGTGTCTTTGTAAAGACTGTGTATTGTGTTGGGTGAGGTGTTTTATACATAGTAAATTGATTGTTGGTATTTTAAAATATTAAATAAAAAAATCCTTACTTGGTTTCTCCTGACTTGCTCCATCAGTTGCTGAGAGGGTATTCAAATCCTGACTGCAGTTGTGGATTTATCTATATCTCCTCGAAATTCTGTGATTTTTTTTTTTTTTTTAGTTTCATGTTGTTTGAATCTGTTAAGTACATTAGCAGAATTCCTTTGACTTTTGACGAATTTATCATTATGAAATGACCTTCTTTATCTCTGGTAATATTCTTTGCCCTGAGATCTTTGAAATTTTATATCATGTAAATATAGCCGTTTCAAAAAAATATAACCAATTCAATAGTTGATTAATATTATCATGGTATACCTTACTTATAATTTATTTCTGTGTTTTTATAATTGAAGGATATTTCTTTTAGGCAGCACAGAGTTAGGTTTCCTTTTTTAGCCATTCCGAAGATCTCTGCCTTTTAACTGGATTATTTAGACGATTTACATTTAATGAGCCAATTGACATGGTATCTTTATCATCTTCCTATTTATTTTCTATTTGTCCCAGCCAGTTATCCCTTAGGAGATTTAAATACTAAGAAAAATTGTCCATATACTTACTTATATAGTTACTGTGTCTGGTGCTCTTTATTTCTTTGTGTAGATTTAGAGTTGCATCTGGTATCATTTTCCTGCTTTCTGAAAGACTAATATTTCTTATTTTTAAAAGATTTTATTTATTTGAGGGAGGGAGGGAGGGGAGAGAGAGAGAGAATGAGCAAAGGGAGGGAGAGGGAGAAGCAGATTCTTTGCTGAGCGGGGAGCCCAATGCAGGGCTCGATCCCAGGACTCTAGGATCTTGACCTGAGCCAAAGGCAGACACTCAACCAGCTGAGCCATCCAGGTGCCCCCTTCCTTTAATATTTCTTGTAAGAATCTGCAGGTGGTGAACTGTTCTAGCTTTTCTATGTCTGAGAAAGTCTTACCTTCATTTTTGAAAGATGTTTTTGTAGGTAATAGAATCATGGGTTAAGAGCTTTCTTTTCTTTCTCTTCTTTCTTTCTTTCTCTTCTTTCTTTCTTTCTTTCTTTCTTTCTTTCTTTCTTTCTTTCTTTCTTTCTTTCTTTCTTTCTTCTTTCTTTCTTTCTTTCTTTCTTTCTTTCTTTCTTTCTTTCTTTCTTTCTTTCTTTCTTTCTTTCTTTCTTTCTTTCCTTCCTTCCTTCCTTCCTTCCTTCCTTCCTTCCTTCCTTCCTTCCTTCCTTCCTTCCTTCCTTCCTTCCTTCCTTCTTTCTTTCTTTCCTTCCTTCTTTCTTTCCTTCCTTCTTTCTTTCCTTCCTTCTTTCCTTCTTTCCTTCTTTCTTTCTTTCTTTCTTTCTTTCTTTCTTTCTTTCTTTCTTTCTTTCTTTCTTTCTTTCTGAGATTTTATTTATTTATTTGACAGGAGAGAGATCACAAGTAGGCAGAGAGAGAGGGGGAAGCAAACTCCCTGCTGAGCAGAGAGTCCAACGTGGGGCTCGATCCCAGGACCCTGAGATCATGACCTGAGCTGAAGGCAGGGCCGTTAACCCACTGAGCCACCCAGGTGCCCCAAAAGCTTTCTTTTCTTTCAGTGTTGTAAAGATGGTGCTTCCCTACCTTTCAGCTTCTATCACTTACAACAAGTCTGCTCTAATCCACATCTTTGCTCCATTATCCATAAAGTGTCCTCCCTCCACGTCTGCTTAAAAAAATGTTTAATGGTGGTAAAACACACATAGCATAAATTTCACCATCTTAGGTGTACAGTTTGGTGGCACTAAGTATATTTACATTGTTAACCAGTGTCATTGTCCATCTCCAGAACTGTTTTCGTCTCGGAAGACTGTAATGTTGTACCGATTAAACAATAAGCCGCCGTTGTCCCCTGTGACAACCCTTGGCAACTGCCATTCTGCTGTCTATGAATTTGAATGGTCTGTCTTTGAATTTTAAGCCGAATAGTATTTCATCACGTGTATATTCCACATTTCGATTTATCCATTCATTCATCAATGGAAAGTTGGGTTTCTTCCAGCTTTTGCCTATTTTCAATAATTCTTCTATGAACAAGGCACACAAATACCTCTTCCAAAGCCTGCTTTCAATTCTCCTATGTATATATATCCAGAGTGGAATTACTGAATCTATTAGATTTTTTTGAGGGGATGGTCCTGTTGTTTTCCATAGTGGCTACACCATTTAACATGCCCACCAATATTGCACAAGGGTTCCAGTTATTTCAAATCTGTGCTAATACCTGTAATTTTCTTTTTTAATTGTCCTAATTAATTTTTTAGTTATCCTAATGGGTGTGAGAGGTGTCTCATGGGATTCCGATATGTCATTCCCTAATGACTATTAATGTTGACTGTCCTTTTTTTTTCTTTTTTTTTTTTTTTACATCTTGTAACCTTTTTATTTTTTTAATTTTGTTTTTTAAAATTTAAATTCAATTAATTAACATATAATGTATTAGTCTCAGAGGTAGAGGTCGGTGACTGATCAGTCTGATTGATTCCCAGTGCTCATTGCATCAAGTGCCCTCCTTACTGTCCATCACCCAGTTACTCCGTCCCCGACCCCCCTCCCCTCCAGCAACCCACAGTTTGTTTCCTGAGATTAAGGGTCTCTGATGGTTTGTCTCCTTTTCTGATTTCATCTTGTTTTATTTTTCCCTCCCT
The DNA here is from genome assembly GCA_028646535.1 of Procyon lotor. Lineage (NCBI taxonomy): Eukaryota > Metazoa > Chordata > Mammalia > Carnivora > Procyonidae > Procyon > Procyon lotor. The sequence continues at coordinate 9,210,603 of CM053621.1, read as the reverse complement.
TCCCCTACGATCCTCAGTTTTGTTTGTTAAATTCCACATATGAGTGAGATCATAACTGTTTTCTCTGACTGAGTTATTTCACTTCGCATAATGCCCTCTAGTTCCGTTGATATTGATACAAATGGCAAGATACCATTTTTTAAGCATTTCTTTCATTTATTTATTATTAACATAAAATGTATTATTTCAAGGGTACCGGTCTGTGATTCATCAGGCTTACACAATTCACAGCACTCACCACAGCACATGCCCTCCCCAGTATCCATCCCCCAGCAACCCTCAGTTTGTTTCTTCTTGATTAAGAGTCTCTTATGGTTTGTTTACCTTTCCAGTTTCATCTTGTTTTATTTTTCTTTCTCTTACCCTGTGATCCTCTGCCTTGTTTCTCAAGTTCCACATATCAGTGAGGTCATATGATAATTGTCTTTCTCTGATTGACTTATTTTGCTTAGCATAATACTCTCTAGTTCCATCCATGTCGTTGCAAATGTTAAGATTTCATTTTTGGTGGCTGCATAATATTCCATTGTATGTTTGTGTGTGTGTGTGTGTGTGTGCACCACATCTTTAGCCATTTGTCCATTGATGGACATCTAGGCTTTTTCCATAGTTTGGCTATTGTGGACATTGCTGCCATAAATATTGGGGTGCAGGTGCCCCTTCGGATCACTGCACTTGTTTTTTTGGGGTAAATAGCCAGTAGTGCAATTGCTGGGTTATAGGTCAGCTCTATTTTCAACTTTTTGAGGAAACTCCTTACTGTTCTCCAGAGTGGCTGTACCAGCTTGCATTCCCACCAACAGTGTAGGAGGGTTCCCCTTTCTCCGCATCCTCGCCAACATCTGTCGTTTCCTGACTTGCTAATTTTAGCCATTCTGACTGGTGTGAGGTGCTATCTCACTGTGGTTTTGATTTGTATTTCTCTGAAGCCGAGTGATGCGGAGCACTTTTTCATGTGTCTGTTGGCCATTTGGATGTCCTCTTTGCAGATATTTCTGCTCATGTCTTTTGTTAATTTCTTGATTGGATTGTTTGTTCTTTGGGCACTTGTTGAGTTTGATAAGCTCTTTATAGATCCCGAATACTAGCCCTTTATCTGATATGTCACTTGCAACCATCTTCTCCCTTTCTGTCAGTTGTCTTTTGGTTCTGTAGACTGTTTCCTTTGCTGTGCAAAAGCTTTTGATCTTGATGACGTCCCAATAGTTCATTTTTGCACTTGCTTCCCTTGCCTTTGAGTGATGTGTCCAGGAAGAAGTTGCTGCAGCCGAGGTTGAAGAGGTTGCTGCCTGTGTTCACCTCAAGGATTTTGATGGAATCTTGTCTCATATTGAGGTCGTTCATCCATTTTGAGTCTATTTTAGTGTGCGGTGTAAGGAAATGGTCCACTTTCATTCTCCTGCATGTGGTTGTCCAGTTTTCCCAACACCATTTGTTGAAGAGACTGTCTTTTTTCCACTGGATGTTTTTTCCTGCTTTGTCGAAGATTAGTTGACCATAGATTTGGGGGTCCATTTCTGAGTTCTCTCTTCTGTTCCATTGATCTGTGTGTCTGTTTTTGTGTCAGTACCACACTGTCTTGATGACTACAGCTGTGTCATAGAGCTTGATGTCCGAAATTGTGATGCCACCAGCTTTGGTTTTCTTTTTCAACATTCTTCTGGCTATTCATGGTCTTTTCTGGTTCCATACAAATTTTGGGATTATTTGTTCCATTTGTGTGAAAAAAGTTGACAGTATTATTGCATTGAAAGCATAGAATGCTTTAGGTAGTGTAGACAATTTAACAATATTTGTTCTTCCAATCCATGAGCATGGAATGTTTTTCAATTTCTTTGTGTCTCCCTCAATTTCTTTCAGGAATGTTCTCTAGTTTTCTGAGGTCTTTTTGCTTCTTTAGTTCGGTTTATCCCTAGGTATCTTATGGTTTACAGTATAGTTGTAAATATAGTTGTAAATGGGATTAACTCCCTAATTAACTCTTAAATTTCTATTTCTTCCGTCTCATTTTTAGTATACAGAAATGCAACTGATTTCTGTGTTTTGATTTTATGTCCTACCACTTTGCTGAATTCCTGTGTGAATTCTAGCAATTTTGGGGTGAGTCTTTGGGGTTTCCACATAGAGTATCGTGTCATCTACGAAGAGTGAGAGACTGACCACTTCTTTGCTGAATCGGATATCTTTTATTTCTTTTTGTTGACTGATTGCTGAGGCTAGGATTTCTAGTACTATGTTGAACAGTGGTGGTGAGAGTGGACATTCCTGCCACGTTCTGACCTTAGGGGAAAAGGTCTCAATTTTTCCCCATTGAGAATGATACTCGCTGTGCGATTTTTGTATATGGCTTTTATGATATTGAGCTGTGTTCTCTATATCCTTACACTGAAGAGTTTTACTCAAGAAAGGAAGCTGTACTTTGTCAAATGCTGTATTTGCATCTATTGAGGGGATCATATGGCTCTTGTCCTTTCTTTTATTTACATAGTGTATCACATTGATTTGTGGATGTCACCACCCTTCCACCCCAGGAATAAATCCCACTTGGTCATGGTGAATAATCCTTTTAATGTACTGTTGGATCCTATTGGCTAGTATTCTGGTGAGAATTCTTATATGCATGTTCATCAGGGATATTGGTCTGTAATTCTTGCTTTTGGTGAGGTCTTTGTCTGGTTTCCGGACCAAGGTAATGCGGGTCTCATAGAAAAAGTTTGGTAGTTTCCTTCCATTTCTGTTTTTTGAAACAGCTTTAGAAGAATAGGTATTAATTTTTCTTTAAATGTTTGGTAGATTTCCCCTGGGAAGACATCCAGCCCTGGGCTCTTGTTTGTTGGAAGATTATTGATTACTGCTTCAATTACCTTCCTGGTTATGGGTCTGTTCAGGTTTTCTATTTCTTCCTGGTTCAGTTTTGGTAGTTCATACATCTCTAGGAATGCATCCATTTCTTACAGATTGCCTAAATAGTTGGCATATAGTCACTCATAACATGTTTTTATAATTGTGTTTCTTTGGTGTTGGTTGTGATTTCTTCTCTTTCATTCATGATTTTATTTGGGTCCTTTCTCTTTTCTTTTGTATAATCCTGGCCAGGGATTTATCAATCTTATGAATTCTTTCGAAGAACCAGCTACTGGTTTTGTTGATCTGTTCTACTGTCCTTTTGGTTTCTATTTCATTGATTTCTGCTCGGATCTTTATTATTTTCTTCCCCATGCTGAGTTTAGGCTTTATTTACTGTTCTTTCTCTGGCAACTTTATGTGTAAGGTCAGGTTGTGCATCTGAGACTTTTCTTGTTTTTTTTTTTTTTTTTGTAAAGACTATTTATTTATTAGAGATAGAGACAGTGAGAGAGAGCATGAGAGGGAAGAAGGTCAGAGGGAGAAGCAGACTCCCCATGGAGCTAGGAGCCTGATGTGGGACTTGATCCCAGGACTCTGGGATCATGACCTGAGCCGAAGGCAGTTGCTTAATCAACTGAGCCACCCAGGCACCCCCTTTCTTTTTTTTTTTTTGAGAAAGGCTTCTTTGCTATATACTTCCCTACTAGGACTGCCTTTGCTGCATCCCAAAGATTTTGAGCAGTTGTGTTTTCATTGTTGTTTGTTTCCATGAGTTTTTAAAATTCTTCTTTATTTTCCTGGTTGACCCATTCATTCTTTAGGAGGATGCTTTTTAGCCTCCATGTATTTGAGTTCTTTCCAAGTTTCTTCTTGTGTTTGAGTTCGAGTTTCAAAGCATTGTAGCCTGAAAATATGCAAGGAATGATCCCAATCTTTTGGTACCGGTTGAGACCTGATTTATGACCCAGTGTGTGATCTATTCTGGAGAATGTTCCATGTGCACTCGAGAAGAATGTGTATTCTGTTGCTTTAGAATGGAATGTTCTGGATATATCTATGATGTCCATCTGGGTCAGTGTGTCATTCAGAGCCCTTGGGAATGTGAAAATATCTTAATGTATAGTACTTTATATATGTTGCTGTGATTTGGTTTGCTAGTCTTTTGTTTAGGATGTTTGTGTGTATATTCCTAACCAGCACTGGTGTGTTTATTCTGTTTTCTTATGTCTTTTCTTTTTCTTTTTTTTTTTTTTTAAGATTTTATTTATTTATTTGACAGAGAGAGATCACAAGTAGGCAGAGAGGCAGGCAGAGAGAGAGGGGGAAGCAGGCTCCCTGCTGAGCAGAGAGCCCGATGTGGGGCTCGATCCCAGGACCCCGAGATCACGACCTGAGCCGAAGGTAGATGCTTTAACCTACTGAGCCACCCAGGCGCCCCTGTTTTCTTAGGTCTTTTCAGATGTTGATGTCAGAGTCCATCTCTAATAGAATGAGTCAGGAAGTGCTTTCTTTTTTCAAAGAGTTTTGAAAAACTGATATTAATTCTTCTTTGAGTTTTTGGTAGAATTCACCAGTGAAGCCATCTTGTTGGTAGTTTCCAAGAATTCATTTTCTTTACTTGTTGTAGGTCTATTCGTATTTCTGATTTTTTTTTCCTGAGTCAATTTTCGGTGGTTTTGTCTTTCTAGGAATTTGTTTTAACTAAGTTAATTTATTGGCATACAGTTGTTTACATTATGCCCTAGTACCTCTTTTTATTTTTATTTACTTATTTTTATTATTCTTTTTTAAAGACTTTATTTATTTATGTAACAGAGGGAGACACAGTGAGAGAGGGAACACGAGCAGGGTGGGTGGGAGAGGGAGAAGCAGGCTCCCCACTGAGCAGGGAGCCCGATGCGGGGCTCGATCCCAGGACCCTGGGATCATGACCTGAGCTGAAGGCAGATGCTTAACTGACAGAGCCACCCAGGAGACCCCAAACAAGTGTTTTTTTACACAAAATATTTCCAACTCACTGAAGAGAATGGGGCAGAAGAAAGAAATGAACTGCCAGTAGGTAATGTTAATATTTTTCTATATGGCTATAGAATTATTAAATAAATCATGGAAGAAATGAAATAAAACATGCAGTATTAATTGAAGCTTACTTTACACCTTCCACAGTCGAATTCTTTTTCTTTTTCCAGAAGTAGCCTGAATCTTGAAACTGACATGTCTTTGCCCGCCATGTTTTTTAAAATACTGTATATCTTTATATATGGAAATCCACACAGCATTCTTGTTTTAAAATGTGACTTGAGTTACCCCTGCCTCTCCCTCCACTTTCTTCCCTGAAGCCTTTTGTTTGGAGATTCTTTATGTTGGCACATTTGATTTTTTGGTTTAGTGCATTTAGGTAAATGGCTGTGTTTAAAAGTTGTCTAACTGAAAGGCATACGGGTTGTTCTCCTTATTTCTGTGGATGCTTTAATGTCCATTCCGGCACGTAGCGGTCTGGGGGCAGGGGTGCTTTTCCAGAATGTATACCAAAAAAGTGGAGTCACAGAGTGTGTATCTTCAACTTTATTAGGTGTTGTAAAACTGGAACTTTTTTTTTTTTTTTTAAAGATTTTATTAATTTGTCAGAAAGAAAGAGCGTGCGAGAGAGCGTGTGCGCACACAAGCAGGGGGAGCGGCAGCCAGAGGGAGAAGCGGCAGCCAGAGGGAGAAGCAGGCTCCCCGCTGAGCGAGGAAGCCGATGTGGGACTCGATCCCAGAACCCTGGGATCATAATCTGAGCCAAAGGCAGCGCTTAACCGACTGAGCCCCGCAGGCGCCCCTGTTCTGTGACTCGGCCTTCTTGATGTGCTCAAGGGGCCCCAGAAATTCCAGCCCTGATAGGCAATGCTTGGTTGTGAGTCACTCACTGTGTGTGGCCACTGGGGCTCATTCATGACGTCCGGGTCTTGTAATCCCGGTTGTGGCCGGCCGACTTAGAGCCCTCGCCTGAACGCCACACACCATTCCCAGGAAGTAGCTGCTTTGTGAAAATGTGTGCCATGGAGACTTGGGAGACACCCAGTGGGGGGCCAACCTCATGACGGATGTGAATTCAGTCAGCCACGATTGGTGGAATTTGTAATCTGCACAAACGGTCTGGGTTCTGGGGCATCAGAAGCGTGGGCTCACATCCAGGCTCTGCTTCCTTTGTCATTTCAGGCAAACCATTCCCCTCTCTGTCCTCAGGTGCCTCATCTGTAAAATGGGGGTAATGACAGTTCACAGACTTGTGGTTCAGTGAGGTTGTGTGAAGCGTTCGGCGCAGGGTCTGGGGTCTGGCAGCACTGAGTATGTTTCCGTCCCTGGCTGCGTTCCCGTTTGCTGGCGCTGGGCACTAGGGATAGGGGGAGAGGGCTAAGTAGCTTTTGGATTTTTGGTCTCCCTGCTGTGGCTTCTGTATGTCTCGTTGAATGTGACGTCCTGGCCAATCTTCTAAGACATAATTTATGTAGAGAACATAAAGCTACTTGTCTGAACGGCTTTGCAGACCTTTTCTAGTGCTTTAAAGAAAAGTCACAAAACCACCGTGACCGTACTCTCAGCCAAGCGAACTTCATGGGCGCAAAGCTTTGTTTGCCATTCTGCTGAGTGTGGACTTGAGGACCATCCAGCTGCGGAAGAAGAGGCAGAGCCAAGCTCCTAAAGGCCGACATTGGAGTCTCCATGGGAAGCACTTGACCTTCTTAACTATGAACCCAAATACAGGCCCCTCCTCGCCATCAGTGTCGGACAGGACCGTACCAGCATTTGTATCTTTTGGGTGGTGGATGCTTTCGAGTCTCTCCTGTATGTGTGCCCCAGGGGTGAGTCCGCTGGGGTGACCCCCCCAACCCCCCAGCTGGGCCATCATCAGTGGCCCCCAGCAGGGAGGATCTGTGACACAGCCCTGTGCAACAAGAGGGCCTTCCCAACGTTGAGGAGCATCTTTGTTTTTTGTCGAATGACACAGTATGGGATTAATGTTAGTAACTTGCCACAGGCGTTAGTAGAGACGGGCAGGGTTTCAAGATGAGGTTTCTTTCGGAAAGTTAAAATAGGGTCAAAGGAATAGCTCTCAGAATTATCAGAAGCTAAGCTGTTGGTGGGAGGAGGGGTGAGGGCAGGGTCACGAGGGGACGAGAGACCTTCGAGCGGATTGTGTGGCCACATTAAGTGGTCGGGGACGTGTGGTTCCCATCTGTCACCGAGTCGGCCTTCCCCTGGCTCGGTGTTGGTGTCCGACTGCCCCGCGCATTGGCTTCTGTTCATTTCCCATCGCCGAGCGCGTGGGCGTGTCCGCCTTTACAGAGGTGGGAGGTTCACCTTGGCTCTAGAGCCCACGCGCGGGAGGTAGGGGGCTGTGAAGATGCCGAATGTGGACGGTGTCCAGTGTCTGAGAAGCTTTCCGAGGCTCGGTGTTACCCGAAGGTAACAATTCTCGGCAGAAGGATCTGAGGCCCCTCCGGGCCTGGGATCCTCGCAGGCCCGGCTCTCCCCGAGCCGTGCAGACCTGGCTTCTCAGACTGTGTGCATGGAGGGGGTCCCGCAGCCGAACCCCGGCCCTGTGGCCGGGCGCACGGCAGGGCCTCGGCCCGAGTCGCTTGTTATGTCTGGCCTCACCTGGCCCGTTCTCTGTGCCTGGAACGGCCTTTCCGCGTGCACACGCCACGTGGGCCGAGCACCTCCCCAGGGCCCCCTGCTCCGTGGCCTCTCCTCCAAGGCGGGGCCCCTCCCCTCCTCCCTCTGAAGGAGCCACCTGGGGCTCCGGGTGGCTTTATTGCTACCAGCGCGTGTGTCTTTCCCCCTGCACGGATGTGCTCGCCGTGCTTTATCATGCCCTCCCTTTGGGGCTGCCTGACGCTTGCAGGAGAACCAACACGACTCATGTTCACGTTCAGCCAGTCCCGGCTTCTCCTCTGTCCCCGTGTTCCTGGGCTTGGGGGAGGGTGAACCCCTTGCTGCGCGAGCTACACGGCTTTCCTCGGGGAGGACGCTGGTTTTGTCTGTGCCCAGCGGCGGTGGGGTGTGTTCCGAAGGTGGGGTCTCGTCCGAAACCCCTGCCCAGCTCCGCCGCGGCCCGCCCACCCCCCCGTACGGTGCGGCCCGTCCCCCGCACAGCAAGACCGTAGTACATCAAAATGTTTTTTTATTTGAGACACAAAAATGCAAAATTGCTGAGATATCAAACGTTTCCCGATCGGCTACAATACTGCCACTATGTACAAAAGATCTGATGATAAATGCGCACACATATAAAAATACAGTATGCGTTACTATGTACAGCACATGTGCAAAATGTATGGCATCCAAACATGATACGGAATTGATTTCAGGGGTGCAAACAGCAAATACAAAGGCATCATGGTTTTCTTTTAAAAAACAACATAAAGGCAATACATGAATGGACCCCCCCGACTGCTTTCATGTTTTTGTTCCTTAAGCTAGTGCTTTAGTAAGCAGGGCTCTGTAGGTTGGTATCTTCCTCCTTGTTTTCATACAGTGAGATGCTAAGACATAATGTGACCATGAAAATAAGAAGAGAAACACCTATCACGCTGTGTTTCGATTGCAAGCAAGAAAAAAGGAAACTAATCTGCACTTAGGAAGAAACTCGGTATTACTACTAAGTATGTATTATTCTTAAACCAACAAAACAAATCTATACTATTTTACATGAAAACAACAGAAATATCTACATCTTTGTGAGAATTATAACCTTAAATGGATAATACCTTTTTGGGACTGACTGCTGAGATCTCGTTAGTCTCAAATTTTAAATAAAAAGTGCCTCCTTTTGGCAAATCCTTGGCAATGCCTTTGGTTCCTTTAAAGCACGTTTGCGTCACTATTGGTTACTTGAGGTGAAGTACTTCTGGTCTGTACTAAACCCCCTCCTACCCCCCCCCCCCCCCCCCCCCCCCCCCCCCCCCGGCAGCCAGTTTCCTTACAGCACAACGTCGAGAGGTAATTGTGAACGAGTTGCGGTGATTCTATAAACTTGGTTAAAGCTTTGTCTTAGTAGTTGGCACAAAGCTCTGCTGACCACGACAAGCTGTGCGGATTATCGCCAAGGACCTATTTTGATTCCAGACAGCACCTTTGGTCTGAGATGGCCATCCTGTCGTCGGGGAGCGGTGACACTGCCCGGTCACGGCTCACAGAGCCATGGGTTCGTGCGGCGGGGGACGCGCTCTTTTGTAAACACGTGCAGCTCTGGGCCGACCTGGCCTCGCATCCGAGCCCGCAGGTGGGGAGGCTCTGCGGGGCCGCAGGCGCACCTCGGACACGGCGAGGAGGGGGGAGCGGGGGGCACACGCGTGGTCCAGCAGACAGAGTCACGTCACGAAGAGAAAAGGCGGCCTGGGCAGGCGTGCGTGCGCGCGGGGCTGGGACGGGGTGAGGAACGGCCCCGTCTTGTGACTTTCCAGTTGTGACCGCAGCACGGAGCGCGGTGAGGAGGCTCTGCAAACAGAGACCCGCCCTCGTGGGCTCTGCTCCTGACGGAGTGGCCCTTCCAGTTAACGCGCTTGGATCCCCTGGGCTCATTCCGTGGCCTCCAGGGCAGCGGACAGTGGGGTATTCTGCTCTGTCGCCGGGGGCCAGGAGGACGCATGCGTGCGGAGAGGGGTGACAAGACATGGAGGGTTGTGTGTGGACCTGGAGAAATGGGCCGCCGGCAGGAGCCTGACGAGGTGGGGGTGCGGGCGGGAGGGGGACTGTCCCATGGCCGCGGGGCCAGCTGCTGCGGCTGGTTTCAGCCTGGGGGTTCTGAACCCGAGGAAAGCGAGGGGGCCTGGAATGATCGGAGGGGAGGGCAGAGGCGGCTGGAGTCCACTCCGGTGAGCAGACGGTGACGGGCTGCCGACCGCACAGTTCCAGGGCCCTAGCGGATGACCGAGACTTTGCTTTCAAAGGGCAGCAGCCCGCGGGCCGCAGCAGACTGCCTTCTGAAATCACGCTTCCTGCAGTGTCAGTTACACGGATCACAGAACCGGCAGTTTTTAAAAAGGAAACTTAAATAAGCTCTCTCTAGTATTATAAAAATAGGCCTATAAAACACAGAGTATCTGAGCGAGAAATCCCACGAACCGAGAATATATCTATGTACAAATATGTGGCAAATACTGTACAGTAGATTGCACAATGCAGGAAGGACACGCGCGGAGGGGCTCCCCAGACATGCGCTGCTGAAATGTACCCGCTGGCCCCAGGGCCCTGGACTCGCGAAGCCCGGAGAAGCTCTGGGCGCACGCCCGCCCTCCCACCCCTAAGGACAGGAGCCGGTACCTGCATACCCTCGAGAGGCAAGCTTGATGCGACGGTGTTTCCGGAATAATCTCGGAGGTCAGACTGGGTGGGGGAGCTGAGTGTGTCCTTGGCAGTGGGCTGTTGTGCAAGATGACGGCCCACACCCCCACATCTACACCACACGCACGCACCCTGGCCGTCCTGCCCTGTGCTCTGATGGCTGTGACAATACGGACCGTCCTCTGTGTGGTGCACGCCCTTCCCGTCGCTTACCCTGTGGACAGCAAGTCAGGGCAGAGGGGCCTCGAGGGCGGCAGGGTCTTTGGTCACGTCACCTGCTGCACACGTCTGCGTCCTCCCACTAACCTTGAACACGGCGGCCCCTCTGCCCCGCGTGCCCGGCCTGCCGCCCAAGCCAGGATGGGGGGGCCTGGCTTCCGGAATGGTGCAAGTGGGGGGCTGGTGGAGTCTCGGTCAGGAAGCTCCCCGCCTTCCCTTTCGAGAAAGCTCCATACTTAGGGTTTGGGCACATGCGTGAAGTAATTCCTAGTTGAAAGCAAGCAGGTAGTGGGATGGCGTCTGCGCTCGAGTGTGTGTTCTTGGAGAGCACCCTTCCTGGGGCATGTCTGCGGCCTCAGTTTGGAAAAGCAAAGGGAGAGCTGAGGGCTGAGAAAGCATCGCGGTGCACAACTCAGGGCGGTGGAAACACCAAGTCCGGGGGAGTCCACGGCGCTAGCTGGTCACTTGCCTCCCCCAGTCCCCCTGATGTCTGGGGCTCACTTGAGAAGCTGTGGACATCTGAGTGAAGCTGATGCCCAGAGGCCACGTGCAGAGTAGGTAAGCCCCAGCCAAAAGCCCACGGCCAAGACCACCCCTAGACAAGTCCCTGCCCAAGTCGGCAGCCCTGTCCCCGGAGACGGGCCCTTCTGGAAGGGATGCCCCAGGGACACCGTCGGGCTTGTTCTCTCGGCGGTGTCCTGCTGAACCAGGTCACTGGATCCCAGGCGTTGTATTACCAGCTTCTAGACTTGAAACTGCTCCCTCAGACCGCAGTGAGCATCACCGCTTCTGCCCTGAATGCTGCAGAAGTCTCTCAAGGTGGGAAATGCCAGTTAACAGAGGGCTCCAGTGTTCTGGGCAGCTGAACGCGGGAAAAACAAACTGTACTCACATGGAGGAAAATCTGCAAACCAAAGTAAGACCGGCTCTCAGGCAAAGCGCAAACCCGGCCGTGATGCCCAATCCTTTCCAAACAATGGGTCAGGTTGGCTCTGGCGTGCCACCGTGGGGATGTCACCATCTCGGGGCCCAGAGAAAGCAACCTGGCCCTCGGGTTTACTGAACGGGAGGTGTAGGTCAGTTAACAAACACCTTCACACTTTTTTGGTAGATTTCAGGGTTTTTTTTTTTTTTTCTTCAGTTATTTACATTTTGTCCTAACCTTAAATGACTACCCTGAAGTAACTCTAGAAGTCCTGTGATGGTTGGCATTTTAGAAAATTCTTAAACTACTCAGCAAATGGGTGATAACTTCTTTTCTACACAAAACAAGGACTAGTAAAACCTCCAGTTTTTCCCTCTTCGGCTTGATAACCTAGTGAGAGCTCGGGTGGGACATCCAGTTACTGGAAGCCGGGACGAGGGCAGAGGCGAGGTGGCCAGGCCGCCACCCCTGCAGGAACATTCGGGGCTCCTGGTGTACTTGTCCTCGGCCCTCTCTCTGCAGCTCAACCGCTCAGAAGGATATTGTACACTGCAGCCTTCCTTGGTTCTTTGAGATGGGTCTGGTTACCTGAAATCAGTCAGCATTTCTTTAAATACGGAAATACGCATGGCTCAGGGACTCCGGAGACAGTCGAGTCAGGGAAACAGGAGTGGGCACAGCTACCCAAGCCCCCCCAGTGCAGGCTGTACAGACGCACGTCTAATACACACAGGAAAACCCACCTAATGAACCCCGAGGGTGGTTAATCGAATTTTCAGTGTTATCAGCGTATGTGGACTTTGTACAGTGGATGGTTGAGGACAGTATTTTGGAGACGTCGTCTGGTGACGGTCAAAGATCTCCCACTTAACCCGCCATCCGGGAAGCTACGGTAAGATTCCCCAAATCACAAAACTACGACACAGAAAAACGCTGTTGGTTTCCGAGCGGAAGCAGAAGTCCGCAGGGGCCGCCGTCTGGGAAGGGGCGGGCGCCCTCGGCCGTCGCGCGGACGGACTGCATGCAGGGGCCGCCGTGCCTTGAGTGTCGGGTCTGAAGGTGACCGCAGAGGCGTAAATGTAGTTCAGTGGACGGCCAGAGAATCCTCGTGTCACTCTCCCGCACACGTCCCTCTTCTGGATGTCTTTATCCGTTCTTTGCCCGAGTCTGGAGAAACAGGTGAGTCTTCTGGGACCAGTGATTTTTCAGAAGGCCCTGTGCTGTGCTAAGTCGGAGAAATGCACTGCTGGGCGCCGTGAAATGTTTTCGCACTCGGTGTCCAGGCTGTGACCATCTATCCCTTCTTCCCATGGCAACATATTGTAATTGCAACAATGCAACTATGGGTCTGTCTCTAAAAACTGACCTTGGAGAATCATCTTCATCTTCTGAAACGTCACAGGCTCGGAGAGAAATCTGTCATGTTAGTCCCACGGCAGCGGCAGGTCCTGGGGGTCTAGAAAGTCGGCGGAGAACATGCCGGGGGCGGCCGTGCTGAGGGGTGTGAGTCCCGACGTGTTGGGCATGGTGATGTCCAGCCACTCCATGTTGTCCAGGTTGGAGTCCGAGAGGTCCAGCGACAGACAGGGGGTGCTGGCCGCAAACTGGGCCTCGGACGTCTCCATGGGGGAGTGCGAGTGGTCCAGCACGCTCGGGTGACTCAGCAGGTCGTTCTGGAGGTCCTCGATCAGAGAGAAGGGCTCTCTGTCTTCACTGCTGCCTGGTAGGGGAGCAATGTCGTTGGCCGAAGGTAAAGTTCCATCTAAGAAAGCTTCTAGCTGGTTCTCTAGGCTGGCGGATAAACTGCTCATGGGTTCTAAGGAGATGGGGGGCGCTGTCTGCACTTGGGGTGGCGGCCGGGACACCACCGTGTTGACTGGCATGGTGGTGATGCTGGCTGTCACTGGCCTCATTTTGGAAATGGGCGAAGGCTCCTCTTTTATAGGGAGGGAGATCTCTGTGCAAAATAAGTGAAGTGATCAGTAAGTAACTATTCACTACTCTTTACACTTTTCTATCAAGTACCAGACACTTGTTTTCGTGCTGGGCGAGGACTGAGACAGTCCATCGAGGGGCAGGAGGAGGAGGATGCCACTGCTCAGTCTGGTCCGTGGTGACTGAGGGGAGGGTGGCTCATTCTAGTTAAGCAAACATTTAAACTTACAACATTTGGATACGCGCACTCTTTTTTAGTAAGCGTGAAAAGCATCACACGCAGCTGTATGCCACTAGGTAGCAGTCGATGGTTTTTATTTATTTGATTATTGGACCTTTGGGTCCTTGTTCTCGGTTTACATCAGGCCTCAGACAGGGAACCACGGATCTGCCATCACTGTGGTTGCCACCCGTGACAGTCTCCCGTCTCTGTGCACGTGAAGGGCATTCTGGGTACCACAGGGTCTCATGATAGTTTTTCTGGTATCGTTATAGCTGACCCGTGTGCGCAGTTCAGCCATACACGTTCTGCAGGAAGTTCTAAAGAGATACCACCACGCCATCTTATTTCCAAATTGAAGCTCACGCACAGCTCCTTTGACCTTCCTGACCTTATTGTCTTGTTTCCTGAGTTTACCTAAAATCTTGACGATCCGGCAGATGTCTTAATAAGCACTAAGTATGTGTCTTCCTTGCGGGACCACGTAGAAAGTGAAAGCACCACCATCTGCTCTAGAGAGTAGCTTTCATTTAGATACATATCTCTGAATAAAGTTTTTTTTTTTTTTACTTTCTGATGGGTATCTGATTTCCTTTCTATGCAAATACGGGAGGAAGAATGGATTTGCTAAGAGCTGTGGAAACTCTGACTGGGATGCAGAAGAAAGTGTAGGAGCTGCCACGCTCCTTCGTGTGAGTCATCGACCGTGTGGACCCCCCGTGCTGCGCCTTCCTGAGCACGGCTCTACACTTGTGCTGAGAGCTGGCAGTGCTAGGTGACCAGGCTCAGCATCAAATCTTTACATCTCTGTTTTCATTATCACTGGCATTAGGTCGCAGTAAAATAATGTCCTCCTTGGATACTTTGCCACCAAAAAAAAAAAAAAAAAAACCTCCTTATAGAAAATAACTCACTGGATGATGTCAGAGTTTAATTTCTAAGTTAGACTGTAAAAATTATTTTAATCACTTAGAAAGTCTTTATTTTCACCAGATTTGGCAAAATGCATTTAAAAAAAAAACCCCCTTAAAATCAGGCCATGAAACGTTTATTTATTTCCATAGCACAGATATAAGTTATTTTGCGAGGCCAATGTAGTTCTTAGGGAAAAAAAAATCTATCTGCACACGTGGAGCTATAGTTAAATATGAAGAATTTCTCATGTCTTCAAAACCAAACAGTACCTGCTATGAACGGAGAGATTTTGACCACTGTTTAAAAATTGGAATAGAACTCATTTCATCACGGTGACTTAAGAATACTTTATTCCAAAATAGTGTTTTCAATTTTAAAATACCGATTTGTATACTTATTTTGAAAGATACGTTTGCTGAGGTAGAGATATCCTTGATTTTGTGTGTGTGTGTGCGGTTAATACCTTTATCCGTTTCTAAGATGAGACACTATAAAGTCTAAGATTTTCAATTATATGAAGAAAGTGCCTTCAAATGGCCTGTGCAACACCAGGTGGTTGCCATGACGTCCGTGTGCGCAGCAGAGAGCTCGTACCCCTCGCTGGCACCTATGTAGGGGACGGTGGTGAAGTTTTTCAGTGTGGAATTTAAATGTAGCTCTACTTGGCTGTTTGGAGATGGTCTGCTGTTTCCAGCAGGCAGAGATCTATGGATAAAATCTAACATGATGTTATTGTTTTAAGCTGAAAGAGTGACTTTTCCTCCATTTATAAGTTGTTTTAATGTCCTAACTGAACAGATTGAAGACAGTCAACTTGGTTGGAATTAGAATACATTTCTCACTACCCCAAGATAGGCCATGAGCGCTATAGGAAAACGTTCATAAACTCGTCGTAAAAGGTTACTCGGATGGGGTCTGATGGGATTTGTGACCTACCTCCACTCTTGATGAGGATATCAAAGAGGTCATCCATCTGCTGACTGTGTGCGTTGGAAATCTACAACAAGGGAGAATAGAAATTAGCCTTTCCTACAGATGTGGAAGCATTGTCCAATAGGGAGCTCTCAGTGACCTTATAGACCATCTGTTCTCCTCTGTCGTTTGATAATTTTGAGAACGCTGAGGTCGCTGGAGACAGTAAGCCACTTACCCAGGGTGTCAGAGCTGATGCGCTGACTGCAGGAACGGGGCTGCTACCTAGACCAGCCGACCTGTACGTCGCTCTTACTTTTTACCACTGCATTTTGAGAGGCTGCTAAGACTTGCTTTTAAATATACCTACATTGAGGTAAAAATAGAAGGTAGGCATAAAGGTGGTCATACTCTCTTTTTTCAGCTTTACTGAGAGGTACCAGACCTCCAGTAAAGTACATCACACAGAGGGCACAGTCCAAGATTCGGCGTCTGTGTGCCCCCCAGGGTACCGCCCACAGACCGCCACCATGTCCGCACCCTCCAAGTTTCCTCGATGGCCTTTTGTAATCGTTCCCTCATCCCCATGCGACCCAGTGACTGCTTTTCCTGATCATAGACGAGTTTAGTTTACATTTTCTGGAGTTTTAGAGCCATGAATCCACACAGTAGATGTATTTTGGGCAGTGGATGAGGCTTCTCTCATTTACCATAATCTGAGATTTATCCATGTTGGAGAGGATACCTTAGGAATATCCGTAGTGCCCAAGCGGCTTGTTTTGGTTGTTTCCATTTTTTTGGCTCTTACAAATAAAGCTGCTGCGGCATTTCTGTACACATCTCCGTCCTGGGCAAATACTGAGGAGGGGCCTGCTGGAGTCCTAGGGTGGTTATGGACTTAATGTTTTAAGAAATGGCTGCTTGGCAGAGTGTGGTATTTCGGGTCGTCTCAATCCTTGTCAACACTTGGGACGGTCAGTCATTTTAATTTTAGGCATCTACTAGGTATGCAGGGGTATTGCATTATGGTTTCAATGTGCATTTTCCTAATGACTCATAATGAACATCTGTTCGTGTGCTTGTTGGCCAGTCGTGTATCTTTTTTTTTGGTGAAATGGCTGTTCTAATCATTTGCCTCCTCTAGACTTCTTAGGGGTACTGTTTGCATGGAGTATCTTTTTCTAATTATTTACTTTGAACCTGTGTCTTTGTATTTTAAGTATGTCTCTTCAAACCAAGAAGGGGACTCTTAGCTATAGAGAACAGACGGATGGTTACCAGAAGAGGGTGGTTGGTGGGGATTAAGGGGGACACTTGTGATGAAG
This sequence comes from Procyon lotor, assembly GCA_028646535.1. Classification (NCBI taxonomy): domain Eukaryota; kingdom Metazoa; phylum Chordata; class Mammalia; order Carnivora; family Procyonidae; genus Procyon; species Procyon lotor. The sequence continues at coordinate 9,193,976 of CM053621.1, read as the reverse complement.
TGGTGCATCTGAAACCATGTTAACTGGAATTTACCTAAAAACGTAAAAAATAGAAATTTCTATCAACTAGGGGGCCTGGGTGGCTTAGTCTCTTAAGTGTCTGCCTCCGGCTCAGGTTATAATCCCAGGGTCCTGGGATCGAGCCCCGCATCGGGCTCTCTGCTCAATGGTGAGTTTTCTTCTGCTTCTACCTCTCCCTCTGTGATGGCTTTTGCACTCTCTTCAATAACTAAAGAAAATCTTTATCAATGAAAAAAAACGGGTGCCTCTTATAGGTGCCTGCGTTAGTTTTCTGTTGTACTACACAGTACTCTAACAGTTTAGTGGGTTAAAATGCCAAAGAATCATCATCTCGCAGTTTCTGTGAGTCAGGAATTTAGGCAAGAGTTTAGAGCAGTGGGTCTGGCTTGGCGTCTCTCATGGGGATGTAGTCAAGACGGTGACCAGGCCACAGCCGTCCTCAGGCTTTGCCAGACAGTGTCCTTATACTGCAGGGCGGCCCCCTGGAGTGCCGCAGGACTGCGCGCGGGCGAGGCCAGTTGCCTTTCAGGAACTAGTGTCAGAAGCCCAACACCATCACTGCCGCCAACTCTTGTGTAAGCCAGTCCCTCAGTCCAGCTCAGGGACCAGGGTCAAAGAAACTGCAAGTAGGCAGAGAGCCCGATGCGGGGCTCGATCCCAGGACCCTGAGACCATGACCTGAGCCAGAGGCAGAGGCTTTAACCCATTGAGCCACCCAGGCGCCCCGAAATTGCAGACATCTTAAAATAGTTACTTGAGTCTGTTTTTAGTCGTTCTGATAATTTCTGCATCTACTATTTACTCCACTAGAGTCTTATGCAGTCAGTGATTGTGTTTAGGTAGGGTTTACCATTTTGCTTTGATTTGCCCTGTTGTTATTCCTCCCAAAGTTCTTGTCCTTTACAAAAAAAAAAAAAAATTAAAAATATATTCACTTTGTTTATTTTTGGAATTCTACCTTAAGCTTTTTTTTTTTTTTTATAAAAGCTGTACTTTCGTTGTTCCTGTAGGCATATGATCTACATCCATAGTTATTTGTAGGCCATTTCATGTTGTACTACTGTGTATAGAATGTAAACCCTGGAAACATAAAAGGTGCACTTCTTCCATCTTTTATTAGGTATTTCATTTTTTCTTTATGTGAAAATTTTACTTGATAGAGAAAGCTGGTTTGAGCGTCTCTTCTTCCCCACTAAGAATTTTTAACTGACGTCAGTAGTTTCTGATGAAAAGTCAATTATAAGACAAATTGTTGTTACCCTGTGTGCACTGTTTCTTTTCTTTTCATGCTTTCACAATCTGCTCTTTAATTCTGGCTTTCACTAATTTGACTATGAGATGACTAGGCCTTCTGTTTATCCTGGTTGGTGTTCACTGAGCATCTCAAAGTTATAAAGCTGTCTTTCATCACACTGGTGAAAAATTTATCTGCCTCATTCTCAGAGTCCTATCATATCCATCTTGGACTGTTTGAGATTAAATAACAGGTCTCTGACATTCTGTTATCCTTAAAAAAATATTTTTTCTGTTCAGACTGGATAAATTCTATTGATCTTTCTTCAAGGTCACTGACTTTACATTTTACCTACTACATTTTTACCTTTTTCACAGTCATCTCCATTCTATAAAGACCATCTATGTATTTTTTTCATTTTAGAGTTTTTTTTAGTTATTTCCATTTCATTAAGAAATCCTTTTTATATTTGGTATTTTTCATTATGAATATATTTTCCTTTATTGTTTTAAAATTCTTATCTGCGGGGCGCCTGGGTGGCTCAGTGGTGTTAAAGCCTCTGCCTTCAGCTTGGGTCATGATCTCAGGGTCCTGGGATCAAGCCCCGCATCGGGCTCTCTGCTCAGCAGGGAGCCTGCTTCCCCTTCTCTGCCTACTTGTGATCTCTCTCTGTCCAAAAACTAAGATAAAATCCTCATCTGCAAGTTCTGACATCTGGATTAGCTGGAGTTCATCTTAGTTGACGGCCTTTTGCCCTTGAGATAGGGTTGCATTTTCTTCCTTATTTGCACATTGCATGTTATAAGTGGCTATTATGGATATCAAATCGTGAAGCCTCTGTATTCTGTTCTTTTTCTCAGATGAGTGGTATTTTTTTTTTTTTGGACAGAGAGGGAACACAAGTGGGGGAGGGAGATAAGGCTTCTGGTGGAGCAGGGAGCCCAATGCGGGGCTCGATCCCGGGAGCATGACCTGAGCCCTGGGCACCCTGAGTGGTTTCTTTTGTCTCAGCAATCACAGCTCACACCCTTTACCTGTAGCTCAGCTTCCCTGACCACTCAAGGCCTATGTGGCTGAGGGGTCTGCTGGAGACGTGCACAGACAGAATTTGGGGATCTCCCCTCCGATTCTTTCCCTCTTAGGTTGCTCTCAACTCAGCTCCCTGACTTCCTGGGGCATAAAGGCGATGGTTTTTCTTCCAGTAACCTCACCACTTAGCTTGACACGAGAGTAGAAGCAGCAGCAAGAGGGAACGGATGTTCTCTCGCGCCCTCCCTCTGCGGAGGGCTCCTCCCAGACTGTGACTGCATCTGTCCCCTCTCCAGGGCCTTTGTGCTACTGCTTCTTGTCTTAGGACCGGGCTGTTACCCGTGGAGGGCTTCCCTCACCAACAGAACTGGAAGTCAGAGTAAGATATTGGAGAAACCTGAGGATGCCCAGAGTTTGGTGCTTAGCGGTGTGTACAGCACCCCAGACACGGATGCAGAGCTGGGCTCCCTCAGCCTGTAAACCTGACCAGAGAGAGAAGCACAGGGACTCCCGTCACCGTTGGAGGCTGAGGCGAGGCGGTCATCCTTGGCTGATGCTCTGGGTCGCACTAACCTAGACACGAGAACCAGGCTGGGAAGGGTGAGCACTCCCTCCTGGTTCTCTTAAAGGTTGCAGTCTTACTGCACCGCTGGGGAGGACGGTCTCTCCGCACCATCTGCTCCCATCCTTTGCGTAGATGTTTACAACTAGTTCTGAGGTTTGTTTTTCTCTCACAGAGAAGAGCCCCTGCACGGCACTGAGCCCACGCTGTGGCTGCTGCTCCAGGCGCCCAGGGCCGTCAGGGGGACACTCTCTGGGTGTGAGGGGCCTGGCCTGTCAGGTGCTTGCTGCAAAAAGCTTCGACAGCTCTTGGTGGCGTACAAGCCATCAGGCCCCATCGAGTCAGCCCACAGCACGTGGGAGGCACAGGTGCCGGGCCCTAGCTCGTCCTCTGCTTTCAGGACCCCCAGAGTGCCACGAGGCTCACCTACTGCAGCCTCGGTGACGCGGGAGGACGAGGTTGCTGTGCTCGGGCACCCACACTGGGCCAGATGCCTGTACAGACAGGCGCTCTGTTCCCATCTCAGAATAGGGAGCACCAAGGCAGGGACCGGTAAGCACCTCACCTAGGACCGCATGATTCCCGGCTGTGTGAAGTCAGAAGGACCCCGGGCCTGTCTCCTTCAGTGTGCCTTCACTCAACCCACTAGCCGAGCCGCCTGCGTGGGGCAGAGGGTGCTGTGGCTGTGAGCGGGGTGAGGCCAGACAACGTGGGGGCAGGTCGTAGACTGTGTCCCTCGGACACACCCAGATAACAGCTAAGACGACGGCACAACAGACTTCCCACATTAATGGGGGAGAGGAGCATACACTGAAAAGAGGAGGGGTGGTGAGACTAGCTACAAATGAGAGGGATGTCCTGAGCATAGAGAAGAGAGAAGCATCCCCCCCTCAGGCACTCCAGCCCTGGGGGAGTTCAACAGAGAAGCTTTGGAAACCAATGGGGCTTAGCTCTGGGAGAGCTGGATGGCAACAGGAAACTGAGTCCCCTCCCAAACAACCCCACTGAGATACAGCCTAGAAGCAACAGTTTGAAAAGCACCAGGGGTAAAAGGGAACATTGACTTACTAATCCCCGAAGCTGTGCGGAGGAGGCAGTGATCATGGGGAGACTTGGGCAAGGGTAAGAGGGGCGGGCGCCATTCCTGCTCCACCTGAGCCGGGGCCCCCGACACTTGCAGGAGGCAGAGCGAACACCCTCCACCTACCTTGCCAAGACCACACCCTGCTCTGCCGTCTCCCGGGCACTCGCACCGTCCCAACTGCCCTGGGCAGAGGGGAAGATGACCGCACACACCAATCCTACGGAAGCCCCAGCAGCAGGCTCGGAGCAAGCCTCTGATCTGACTGCTAACCCACCAAGAAAAGGCTCTCGGGGCCAAGGCAGGAAGAGTACCTCCAGGTTGGTCCAACCATCACCCTGGCAAGTGGGCTGAAGGCAGGGATCTGGTTTCATCCAACTACAAGGCCAAGGGGGCCCCTGCAGCAGCTACTGCTGGCGAGCAGGGCACGTGGTCCTACAGGACCTCTCCTTCACGATGCCACTGCTCCCAGGAGCAGGAGACGTAACTGACTTTCCTGGTACACGAACCGAGATGTAGACGAAATGAGACAGAGGAAGGTATCCCCAAATATAAAAAAGAATCAGAGATGACGAACTCAATAAATTAAAAAGCTACAAGAGGGACTCTATCATAGATTAGAGGAAGCAGAAGAATGGACCAGTCAGCTGGAAGACAGAGTAATGGGGAGCAACCAAGCTGAACAACAAAAAAAGAAACGAGAACAGGTTAAGGAAACTCAGCAACATTGTTATACTTAACAATAGTCACATTGTTAGGACCCCAGAAGGAGAGAAGAAAGAAAAGTGGGCACAAAATTTATCTGAAGAAACAATAGCTAAAACTTCCATCTGGGGGAGGAAGTAGGCACGTGCAGAGAGCCCCAAAGAAGATGAACCCCAGAAGGTCCACACTGAGACACAGTATTTAAAATGGCAAAAAGCACCTATGGTAGAGAATTTTGAAACACCAACAGAAAAGGTCGGCCTATAGGAGACAGCTGTATGCCAGGGACACTCCATATGGCTATCAGCTCATTTTTCGGCATAAATCTTGCAGGGCAGAAGGGAGTGGTATGATATTCCAAGTGCTAAAAGGAAAAAACTACCCAGCAAGACTATCATTCAGAACAGGAGAGAAAAGGAGTGTCCCAAACAAAACCTAAAGGACTTCATCACCACTGAACTAGCTTCACAAGAAACATTAAGGGGATTTCTTTGGAAAGAAGAGACCATCATTAGGAGGGAGAAAATTAGGAAAGGAAAAAATTTCACAGGTAAATATAATCAAAGTAGATTAAAGTACAAAAGCAGCAAAATGAATTATACCTATAACAACCAGTCAGGGGATTTGCAGAATAAAAGCCTGTCCCAAGTATGACATGATACACACAAAATGTGCAGGGGGAGGAGTAAAACACTAGTGCTTTTACAATGAGTGCACATGTAAATGAACATCAACCTAGTGTATATTTGCTATATGCATAGGATGTTATCTATCAGCCTAATGATAATCACAAATCAAAAACCAGTGATAGATATGCGAAAAAGGAATCCAAACATCACTCAAGGAATACAGCAAGACAGGAAAGGAACAGAGAAGAAATATGCATCCAACCATAAAATAAGTAACAAAATGGCAGTAAGTACATACCCATTACTAATTAGTTTGAAAGTAAATGGACTAAATGTTCCAATCAAAAGACATAGGGTGACTGAAGGGATAAAAAAAATCAACATCCATCTACACACGGCCTACTGGGGCCTCACTTCAGACGTATGCAGGTTGCAACTGAGGGATGGAAAAACATTTATCATGTAAATGGAAGTGAAAAGGAACCTGGCAGAGCGATTCTTGTAATTCTTATTCTGTTGGACAAAGGACGCTACACAATGATATAGGGAACAATCGAATACAAGGATCTAACAAGGGAGCACCTGTTAACAGACATAAAGGAAGAAATTGACAGTCATACATAATAGTATGGGACGTTACCACCCCACTTATAACAATGGATAGATCATCCAGACAAAAACAAGGAAATTGTGGCTTTGAATGACACGTTAGACCAGATGAACCTAACATATATTTAAACCATTTCATTCTAAAACAGCAAAAACACATGGAACATTCTCTAGAACAGATCACATGTTAGACAAAACAAGTCTCAATAAATTAAAAAAGACTGAAATCTTCCCATGCATCTTTTCTAACCACAATGGCATAAAACTAAAAATTAATCACAAGAAAAAAACCTGGAAAGAACAGATATGTGGAGGCTAAATAACATGCCACTAAACAATGAATGGGTCAGCCAATAAATCAAACAAAAAAACCCGAGACAAATGAAAATGAAAACATAATGGTTCAAAAATCTTTGGGATGCAGCAAAAGCTATTCTAAGAGGGAAGATTACAGCAGGACAGGCCTTAGTCTTAAACCCAAAAGAGCTAGAAAGAAGGATATAATAAAGATTAGAGCAGAAATAAATGAAATAGGATAGATCAGTGAAACCAAAAACTGTTTCTTTGAAAACACCAACAAAATTGACAAACCTTTAGCTAAACGACTCAAAAAAATAAAGTCAGAAATGAAGGAGAAATTACACCACAGAAACACAAAAGAGTACAAGAGAATACTATGAAAAACTGTGTGCTAACAAAGTGGACAACCTAGAAGAAATGGATGAATTCCTAGAAACATATCACTTTCCCAAAGTGATTTAGGGAGAAATAGAAAATTTGAACAGACTGACAACTAGCAAAGAAATAAAATCAACTAATAAAAAAACTCCCAACAAACAAAAGTCCAGGACCAGATGGCTTCACAGGTGAATTCCACCAAACATTTAAAGAAGAGTCAAGATCTATTCTTTTCAAACTAATCAAAAAAAGAACAGGAAGGAAAGCTTCAAAAGCTTCAGCATTTATTCTACGAGTCCAATATTACCCTGATACGAAAACCAAATGCACTACAAGAAAAAGAAGACGGTAGGCCAGTATCTTGGATGAACATAGATGCAAAAATCCTCAAAAAAATATCAGCAAACCTAACTCAACAATACATTAAAAAGATCATTCCCCATGAACAAGTGGTTTTTATTCCTGGGATGAAAGCATGGTTCACTACTTGCAAATCAATTGATGTGATACATCACATCAATAAGAGAAAGGATAAGAACTATAGGATCATCTTGATGCAGAAAAAGCATTTGCTAAGGTACAACATCCATTTATGATAAAAAGTCTCACAAAAGGTTTAGAGGGAACACACCTCAACATCATAAAGATGTTGAAAATACATGAAAAATACCACATTTAATGGTGGGAAACAGCATTTCCTCTAAGGTCAGGAACAAGTCAAGGATGTCCACGCACCACTTTTTTTTTTTTTTAAAAGATTTTATTTATTTATTTGACAGAGGAGAGAGAGATCACAAGTAGGCAGAGGCAGGCAGAGAGAGAGGGGGAAGCAGGCTCCCTGCTGAGCAGAGAGCCCGATGTGGGGTTTGATCCCAGGACCCTGAGATCATGACCTGAGCTGAAGGCAGAGGCTTTAACCCACTGAGCCACCCAGGTGCCCCTCCACTCACCACTTTTATTCAACATAGCACTGAACTCCTAGCCACAGCAATCAGACAACAAAAAGAAATACAAGGTATCCAAACTGGAGAGGAAGAAGTAAAACTTGTATTTGCAGATGACATGATACTATATATAAAAAACACTAAAAACTCTACCAAGAAACCACTAGAACTGATAATTGAGTAAAGTCACAGGCTACAAAGTTAATATATAGATATCTGTTGCACTTCTCTACATTAATAATGAGGTAGCAGGAAGAGACATTAAGAAAACAGGCCCATTTTCAATTGCACCAAAAAGAGTTAAATACCTAGGGATAAACTTAACCAAGGAGGTAAAAGACCTGTAGTCTTGAAAACTATGAAACACTGATGAGAGACATTGAAAACGACATGAACAAATGGAAAGACAGTCCATGTCTCTGGATTGGAAAAACCAATATTGTGAAAATGTTCACACTATCCAAAGCGATCTACAGATTTAATCCCATCTCTATCAAAATACCAACATATTCCATAGAACTAAAGCAAACAATCCTAAAATTTGTATGGAACCACGAAACACCCCAAAGAGCCAAAAACAATCTTGAAAAAGGAGAATGAAGTTGGGGGCATCCCAGTCCCAGTTTTCAAGATACAAAACTGCAGGAGTTAGCACAGTACTACACCGGCAGCAATCGAGACACAGAGATCTGCAGAACAGGACAGAGTCCAGAAATAAACCTCTTCTATGGCCAGTTAATCTGGGAAAAAGGAATCGAGAATCTACAATGGAGTAAACACAGTCACTTAAAAGTGTTGGGGAAACTGGACACCCTTTTTACACCAGGCACAAAAATAAACTCAAACTGATTAAGGCCCCAGATGTGAGACCTGAAACCATGTGAGTTCTATCGGAAAACGTAGGTAATAATTTCTTGAATATCAGTCATAGAAACATTTTTCAATATATGTCTCCTCTGGAAAGGGAAACAAGAGCAAAATTAAACTCTTGGGGCTACACCCAAGATAAAAAGTTTCTGCAGAGTACAGGAAACCATCAACAAAACAAAGAGGCAACCTACTGAATCGGAGAAGATATCTGCAAATGAGACATCTGATATAGACATTTGCAAAATGTATAAAAAGCTTACACAATACCAAAA
>CM053621.1:9161035-9184842 GCA_028646535.1 Procyon lotor | reverse complement strand
ATATATGTCTCCTCTGGAAAGGGAAACAAGAGCAAAATTAAACTCTTGGGGCTACACCCAAGATAAAAAGTTTCTGCAGAGTACAGGAAACCATCAACAAAACAAAGAGGCAACCTACTGAATCGGAGAAGATATCTGCAAATGAGACATCTGATATAGACATTTGCAAAATGTATAAAAAGCTTACACAATACCAAAAAACCCAATTTCTCCAAAGAAGACACATAGATGGCCAAGAGACACATGAAAAGATGCTCAACATCACTCATCACCTGGGAAATGCAAATAAACCTATCGCCTCACACTTGTCAGAATAACTAAAATTAAAAACACAAAAAATAACAAGTGTTGATGAGGATGTAGAGAAAAAGGAACCCTTGTGCCCTGTGGGGGTGGAATGCAAACTGGTGCAGCCGCCGTGGAACACAGTATGGGGGTTCCTCAAAAAAATAAAAAATAGAATTACCTTATGATCCAGTAACCTCAGTACTGGGTATTTCTGCAAAAAACCCAAAACCACTCATTTGAAAAGAGATATGCTCCCCTGTGTTAAGTGCAGCCTTATTTACAATAGCCAAACTACGGAAGCAACCCAGGTGTCCATCCACAGACGAATGCATAAAGAAGGTGCGGTGTATATACACGAGGGAATACTACTCAGCCATAAAAACAGAATGAGCTCTTGCCATTTGCAACTACGTGGATGGACACAGAGGGTATAATGCTAAGTGACGTCAGTCAGGGAGAGAAAGACAAATACCAAACGATCTCACTCATGTGTAGAATTTAAGAAACAAAACAGACAAAGGAAAAAGAGAATAAAAAACCCAGACTCCTAAATACAGAGAACTGGTGGTTGCCAGAAGGGAGGTGGGCGGGGGAATGCGTGAAATAAAGGGGATGAGCACTGAGAAATGTATCAAACTACTGAATCCCTATATTGTACACCTGTACCTAATCTAACACTGTATGTTAACTGTACTTGAATAAAGAGAGAGAAACCTGCATAAAACACACGCCTGGGCCGTCGTCACATCTATCCTTAATGTGACCCATCCCCTAAGGAGAAGTGAAAATAAAAACCTTGAGTTTGAGCAGGTAGGAACTGTAGGTTACACGGCCGCCCAAACTGTCTGGGAGTCTTCACAGCGCATGGTATTTGGATTTAAAATAGCATTTACAGGGAAAGCCTGGGAAATGGCAGAGTAGGAGGATCCTGAGCTCACTTCCCATGGACACATCAAGTGCGTAACTAAATATAGTGAGACTCACTCTGCAAAAAATGACCTGAAGACTAACAGCACCTCTCTCTCCCACGGCTAAAGATATAAAGAGGGCCACACAGAGAAGGGAAGGAACCAGATCCCTGGCATGGTGACCCCTTCACCTGTGAGCATGGAAATCCTCCATGAGGATCGAGGGGATAAAGCTCCACAGTGGGCAGCCCCCGCCCTGGGGATCTGCAATGGGTAGATGAGCCCCCCAAAACCTTTGGCTTTGAAGATCAGTGGAGCAGGAGCCAGAAGGCTTGAGGGACCTGAGATTCTGCTCTTAAAGGACCAGTGCTTTTCGTCACTTGGTCTGAGACCCGACATCGAAGCAACAGTTTGGAAAGTGTCGGGGTTATTTTTGAGGGAGACTGACTGACTTCTCAGGGCAAGTGCTGGGAGAGCAAGGATCTGGGGGAAATTTGTGTATGAGTGTAAACACTGCTGGGAGCCAGCTCTGAGCTGTCCATCTGTCTGTATCTTGCTAGCGCTGCTTGCCCCGCCCACCAGCACACCCACAGAAGTCTCGGCCCCGGCACGACAGCAGAGTGCGCATGGCCCACCCAGAGGGCACCCCCGGAGTGACCGGTTCTGGTGAGCAGGGGGGACTGCGTTCCTGGGCCTCACAGGATGCCTCCTACACAAGGCTGCTACTTTCAGGGCCAGGAGATGTAGCTGGCCTAATACACAGAAACAAATCCAGAGTCAGACGAAAGGAGGAGACAGAGGAAAACATTCCAAATGAAAGAACAACTCAAAAGCTCAGAGAAAGGGCTACATGAAACAGAGAGAACCAGTCTGCCTGATAAAGAGTTCAAAGTAATGGTCGTAAAGATGCTCACTGGATCTGAGAGGAGAGTGGTTCGTGAACTCAGAATCTCAACCAAGAAGCAGAACACATAAAAAAGAACCAATCAAAACTGAAAAATAAAATAAATGAACTGAAAAATACGCAAGAGAGAACCAACAGCAGATTAAGGGGTGCAGGAAAACAGATGCATGATCTGGAAGATAAGTTTGGATGATTTCCACTTCCCTAACAGCCAAAGAAAAAAAAAAAAGAGAAGAGAAAAAAATGAGGATAGGTTAAGAGACCTCTGGGACAACAAGTGTACTGACATTCGCATTTTAAGTGTCCCTGAAGGAGAAGAGTGAAAGGGCCAGAAAACTTATATGAAGAAATAACAGCTAAAAACATCCCTAACGTGAGGAAGGACACAGCCAGCCAGGTTGAGGAAGCACCGAGAGCTCCAAACAAGATGAAGCCAAGGATGTCTACATAAAAATTAAAATGTCAAAAAATTAAAGATAGAGTCTATTAGAAGCAGCAAGAGAAAGGCAACTAGTACGTACCTGGGAAGTTGAGGCTATACGCTGAGTTTTCAGCAGGAACTTTGCCAGAAGTGAGAGGCCTGATATATTCAACGTGGTGAAAGGAAAAAAAAATCTACAACCAAGGATACTCAGCAAGGGTACCATTCAGAATTGAGGGAAATATAAAGAGCTGCCCAGGCCAACAGAAGTCAAAGGAGTGCATCACCACTAAGATGGCCTCACAAAAAATCTTAAAGCAATGTCTTTAAGCAGAAAAGGCCATAACTCAAAGTAAGAAAATTATGAAAGGAAAAAAGTTTAATCCAAGCACAGCATCAAAGAATGTCCTCTAATCACAAAGAAAGCAAGCAAAAGAACTATGAAAAGAAATAAAAAAAAACCAAAAACCCAAAACCCCAGAAATAATTATAAAAATGGCAATAAGTATATACCTATCACTTTAAGTATAAACAGACGAAATGCTCCAATCAAAAGACGGGGTTACCAAATGGATGAAAAAAGGTAAGACTTACTTATCTATACGCTGCCTACAGAAGACGGACTGGAGACCTACAGACCCATACAGACTTAAAGTGAAGGGATGGAAATATTCTGTACAAACGGAAGAAAAAAACAAACCAAACCTAATGTAGCAATATTTAAACAGACATGGGCTAACTGGGTGATGGCCATTAAGGACGGCACTGATGTCATGACTACTGGGTATGATATGCAACTGATGAATTACTACATTCTACCCCCGAAACTAATAATACGGTATTTATTAACTGAGTTTAAAAAAAAAAAAATTGAAAAAAAACCAGACTTTAGAGCAAAGGCCATAATAAGAGACAACGAAGGGGCACTGCATGATGACAAAGGGATCAACCCAAAGAGGACAGAACAACTGCAAATATCTATGCACCTGACACAGGAGCCCCTAAATATGTACACGTAGGTGTATATATATGTATGTATACAGGGGCTCTATCTACCTACCTATAGCAAATATTAACACACTAACAGCAGACACCGACAGTAATACACTAATAGGAGGGGACTTCAACACCCCACTTACGTCAACTGATAGATCATCCAGGCAGAAAATCGGTAAGGTAACAGTGGCTCTGAATGACCCATCAGACCAGACTGACTTAATAGATACATCTAGAACATTCCATCCCCAAACAGCAGAATACACATTTTTTCCAAAGAAGATATCCAGATGGCCCACAGACCTAGAAAAGATGCTCAACATCACTCATCATCAGGGAACTACAAATCAAAACCAAAACCACTAGAGACCACTTTGCACCAGTCAGCCTGGCCTGTATCAAAAAGACCAGATAACAAGTGTTGGCAAGAATGTGGAGACAAGGGAACCCTTTTGCACTGTTGGTGGGAACACAAACTGGTGCAACCACTGTGGAAAACAGTACGGAGGTTCCTCAAGAAGTTAAAACTAGAGCTACCACGTGATCCAGCAATTCCACTTCTGGGTACTTATTTGAAGAAAGCAAAAACATTACTTCAAAAAGACAGATGCACCCCTATGTTTACTGCAGCGTTATTTACACCAGCCAAGGTACAGACGCAGCCCCAGTGCCCGTGGACAGATGCAGGGCTAAAGATGTGCTGCACACACTCACACACACACACACACACACACACACACACACACACACACACACAGAGGAGTATTACTCCGCTATAAAAAAAAAGTATTTTTCCCATTTGTGACTGTAAGGATGGACTAAGAGGAAATTTTGCTAAGTGAAGTAAGTCAGGGAAACACAAATACCAAAAGATTTCGCTTACATGTGGAATCTAAAAAACGGAACGGCAACTGACTCAAAACTACCAACACTGGTGGTTGCGGAGGGGAAGGGAGTGGGGGTGAATGAGCAAACGGGATGAGGAGGTGCAAATGTCTGGTTACAAACGTAAGGGACAGCACAGGGGCAGTCCGTGATCTCGGAGTAACTGTGGTGACAGATGGGAACCATGCTTAGCTGGTGAGCCTTCTACAATGTCTACAAATGCTGAGTCACTGCGTCGTACGCCTGAAACCAGTATCGTATGTCACCCCTGCTTCAATTGAAAAAAATAGCATTTAAAGTGCAAACGAGGCTCCTGGCTCTGAGATTTGTGTTTCCGTCGCAGCAAGTACATCTTCAACAAAGGATCCCGTGTGAGGCTGAACCCCCAAATGCAAGCCCGTGGACGTGGCCACTGGCCCCACTTACCTCTGGGAGGGAGGACTGGGCACTGCGTGTCTGTTTGATGGCCTCCTCGTAGCGGGGAGGGTCTTTCGTCTTGGGGACCGGGCTCCCGAACAGGGAGTGCTGGACGGCACACGGCTGGGGTGGCGGGGGCGAGCCGGGCTGAGGCAAACGGAGGGAGGGACACGTCAGCTCCGGGCATCGAGCTTCCTCCAGCTCGGGTCAGGCAAGGGGAGCACAGGGGAGCCCCAGGACCTAGGCCCCGTGTGGCTGACAGGGCGCCATCTGGTGTGGGAAGGGCCACCTGTACTGTGCTAACAGCTAGGCTGCCCCTGGCGGTGACGGCTGTCACCACGGTAGTCTGGTCTCCTGTCCCCTGCATCCTGCTAGTGCCCCAGGGTGAGAGCGCCGGGCTCGGAACGCTCGGGGCCCCAGGAAGCACGCCGTGCTGCTGCTCCGTGCTCACGGCATTACCTTACTGGAGGGGGTAGGTCCGTTCTGCAGGGCGGGGAGTGGGGCACTTCTGGGCTGCAGGACGCTGGGGGGGGTCTTATTAACAAAGGGCTGCTGGACCGCCGGAGCGGGCGCTCGCGGATAGGGCAGAACGGTGCTCGATGCCGAGGTTGTGAAAACCTGTAAAGAACCAGTATTTTCCGTTCAGTGTGCTCTTTTCCTCTCCCTACCAAAAAAAGCATGTCTCTGGACCGGTCAGCAAATGTTTGCTGGAAAGAGACATCAATCAGGTATGCAGGTTAGGGCTCGCAGGCCACGGGGTCTCCGAGGTTACTGCCCCTCTCCCGCTGTGGCCCAGAGGCAGCCTCGACCACACAGAAATCCATGGCAGGCACTGGGTTCCAGTCAAACGTGATCCCCAGAGACAGGCGGGGGCTGGACGTGGCCCTGAGGCCACCGTTTGCCGACCCTGACTTTCTAGTGTCAATCGTCCCTTTACTCAGAGGCCTGTCTCTGATGGTGGTGTGCACCACACCTTCTGGGAAATCAGCATTTGCTCAGTATAATTTTTCTCTTAAGCGATAACTTAATTTCTCCGCTTCTTCCCCAGGGTGACCTCATCGACTCCCATGGCTTTAACTAAGTTCACGATTAAGCTAATAATCCCCCAAACCACGCCTCTTTGCCAGCCTTGCTCCCAGGTTCCGCAGCCACCTTTATAACCCTTATAAGCATAAATTTGGGACATCTCAAATTTAATATATTCCAAACTAAACTTTCCCCTTTCCTCCCACCACCTCCAGCCTCTGAGGCAAAATAATTCTTGGTTTTACCTTCATTTATTTTTAAAACTTTGGTAAATGGAGCTGTCAGTCTCTCCCACTTTCTCCCCTCAGCGCTCACGGACCTCCGGAACGCCTCCTGAATCGGGCCTCTGTTCTGTCGTCCTCATCAGGGCCCTTGCTGTCGATCACTGGAAAACTGGCGCAACTCCGTGCTGAGCCTCCCTCCCCGGCAGCCCTCGGCCACGGTCACGGCCTGGACGCCCACACCTGATCGAGCCCCCACACTCGCTGGCTCCTCGGTCCTTCACGGCAAACCCCCCGCTCTGGCTGGCACACAAACCTGCTACCACCACCCGGCCCCTTTCCTAGCCGACTGCAACGGCCACACGGGCTGTGGCCACACTCAACTTTCCAGTTTCTCGAACATTTCTCCAGATCCCTGCGAGGCCCTATTTACAGTCTGAGAAGCTGACTTCTGTCGGGGTGCGGTGAGGATTCCCTACTATGGAACAGCCAAGTGTGTGTCTGGCCCGCTATGAGCCAAAGCTCTTACGGCCTTTTACAGATGTGTGGCCCCAGTGGGCTTCTGCCACTGTATTTCACAGAACTGACTTACTCGTAAAAAGATCTAATATACTTTATACCAAATGTTCTCAAAGAGAAAAACTTAGCCGTGGATTTCTGTGATAAATATACAGCTGTATTTCTCAAGCTAGAAAGTATATTTATGCACGTGTCTATATATCCCTGCAAACGGGACCACTGCTCTGGTAAGTGTGGTCTTACCTTATTACTTACTTACCTCTTTGAAAAAGCTGAATTTCCTTATATCTAGTACGAGAATTTCTCACTTTACATTGGAATTAATGACCCCTACTTCTGGTATTTGGAGACTTAGTGAATAAGCCCTTATTTATCCTGTCTATACCCCGTTTTTCTCTCTCCTCCCTAAAACACACTGTCTGGACATCTGAACATTCACTAAGCTTATCACTACACTAAAATGTTGTTCTGGGCCCAAAGTGAGCGCCATGCAGCTCTAACTCCGTGCTCACTGCACTTCCCGGAGGAGGTTGCCCAAGAGAGCACCAGTGGGTGTGACCCCTGATGACCCCAGGCACTGTCTCTGTTGCTCCAGGGGTCAGCCCAGATGGTTCACACCCCTCCGGGCCATGTCGATATAGCTACACCTAATTATTCAAGTTATTTTATGCTGAAGATTAAGATTCTGAGACCAAGAATTCTCAAGTTTTAAAAGAGTAAGACCTGGGGCAACTGGGTGGCTCAGTGGGTTAAGCGTCCGGCTACAGATTTCGGCTCAGGTTGTGATCTCGGGGTCATGAGATCGAGCCCCATGCTGGGCTCCACGCTGGCCATGGAGCCTGCTTAGGATTCTCTCTCTCCCTCTTCCTCTGCCCCCTCTAAAAAATAAATTAGAAAAATAAGATGAAACAGTGAGACCTATTTTTGAGGCCTTGGAGAGTTTCCTGGTGAGGAGATGTGCACATAGCTCCCCCTACTGGATAAGAGGAAATTTTGGGAGCTTTGGGGGCTTTCACATCTCTGTGGTAGGAACACACACAGAAGTTACTGAGCCCTACATCAACACCATCATTTCAGAGACGAGGAAAATAACACTCAGAGAAAGTAAGTGAATTCTGCACAATTTTGCACAACCAAGTAGGAAGTAGGGAACCAGAATGAGTGGACCTGGGCCTTCTGGCTCTTACTCTGCAAGACGGCAAACTCTTAAATGCAGAAGAAAGTCCCTACTCAAGGCAACCCTTTCAGAAAGTCTCATTTTCATCTTCAAACATCTATGCCCAGGGAACAGCATTTCTTCCCCTGTCCAAAACATTATTAATTCGAAAAGAAATTTATTTTAAACCCCAGAAAATCCTACATATGAGGATTAAAAACATATTTTTGAAACTTTTACTTGGAAAAGGGGCTTAGCTGTTAAGACTGTTAATTATCTTTCCGTAATAAAGAGCTCTCCTCCCCAAATAACTGGGTAATCCGCAGCCAGAGAGGCCCACCGACAGGGGCTTCCCGCGAGGAGACTGCTTCGCGGACGCCTGCGGGATGGCTGAGCAGACGACAGTTTGCGTCCAGGACAGCCTGTCACCCGTTAGCCTTCACCCACCTTTCTAACTTGCTGAGGCTGAGTGAGCACATGTGGCGTGAAGGTGTCTTGCTTCTGAGGTACAGTCTGGGCTAAGCCTGAGGGCAGGGCGGCAGCGGCTGTCTGAGGCGGGGTCTGGATCCCTGCTTGCACGGGAGTCTAGGAAGCAAAAAAAAACAAAAACAAAAACAAAAACTTAATGGTCAAAATCAATGTCAGAATCAAGAGTTTAAACATGGGGGCACCTGACTGGCTCAGTCAGAAGAGGGTACGGCTCTTGATGTCAGGGTCGTGAGTTTGAGCCCCACCATGGGCGCCGAGGTTACTAAAAAATATAGAGAAATAAATTTTAAAAAAGAGCTTAGCTGTAGAATAACGGGTCATGTGGGGATCACAGCTGAAATAAAATATTTACAGGTACAAACTTCGTTTCATTAACACATAGATTCTGAACCAGAGAGTGAAACACCAGACCAGTTATCTTCATGCTGATTGTTTCTTAAGTGGCTAAGATTTTCACTCAAATATTGTGAGAAAAGAGAAAACGGAAATAAAAGCCTACAAGAGCTCTACACATACAAGGTCAGCTGTTGTAATAACTGGAACAGCAGCAGGGAAATCTCTGGGGCCCAACTGCCCAAACTCCTGGTTTTGAGTTGCAGGCTGTGCTCCCTGTGGGCGCCGGCAGCCACACGCGGGGCGCACACAGGCCCAGGATAAAACACAGCTTTTGCTCTGAGAGCATCAACTCCACTTGATGGGTGGGAGAAGAATGCTCAGAAGAGCTCTATCACAGAGGAGAGCTTCAATTTCAGACACTATAAAGGTTAAACAGGGGAATTAGAGTTTCTGCACATGCCAAGGGCCTTGGGTCATGCTTCCTAACCCTGGGGGGACGGACAGGGCCACTCTTCTCTGCCATTAAGGGAATCGGGGGCATCAGAATGGAGGAGCACTAGCCTGTTCTGTTTACTTGTGGCTCACACATTTTGTTGACACCTACGTGTTACATAGAAACAGCTTAAGGTCAATACATGGGTGACACAGGCATAAAAGATTTCCTGCCTACCAGTGTCTGATCACCTCTCTCAACCACATCCTAACTCCTAGGTCTGTGGTCACGTCTCCCTTAGATGCCCAACGTGCCTTCGGCATCTTTGCCTCACCGGTGTCTTTCAAGAAGTACATTTAGGAGGCAGAATACAGGAGTGGGTATAAAAGTGAGAGCTCTAGTCAGAATTACCCAGCTCTGGCCCGGAGCAACTTGCCGAACCTCAGTTGCCCTATCTCACAGTGGGTGTTACCCCTCAGATCTCCTGCAAGAAGGGAGGGCTAAAGGGAGCAAGCCGACTAAAGTACCTGGGGCGCCCGGCTGGCTCAGTCGGAGGAGTGTGCGGACTCCTGATGTTAGGGTCATGAGTTTGAGTCCCACACTGGGTGTAGAGGCTAGTTAGACAAGTGAATAAGTACATAAATAAAATGAGAAAGTACTTGATGCTGTGCCCTGCACACAGAGTGTGCAGTGACACTAGCTATTCTCATGAATATCCAGCACATGTGGTACTGTGTTCACTAAAGATAAAAGGTATGGAAAGTAGAAAAGCAGCCCTCGTTTGTTTTTTCCATACAGAAACAGTGTTGGCTATTAACGTTTTTGAATTCGATTGTACGAGCCCCTCCCCCCACATTTCCTGGCACCCCGCAGCCTGACGTGGAGGCATCCGTGAGAAAGCGTGAGGCAAGCTTCTGCTCTCCGCAGGCTGTAAGGCAAAGGCGTTAGGAGACACACTTCACACCTGGAGTTTGAGGCTGCCTACGGGGAGCTGCACTGAGGTGACACTGGAGCCCTGGATGGACAGCGGCAGCAGCAGCTGGGCGGTTTGTGTGGTCAGTAAAGCCTGAGGCGGAGCGACAACGGCAGGCGGTGGCTGTCCCTGCGAACTCACGTAAAACTGCGGGACGATGCTCGGCGGCTCCGCCGGGGCCACGGGGACCTCCTGCTTGATCACCACCGCCTTGTTGGCCACCAGGGCCTGGCCCCCCGCCGAGAGGGGCTGGCCGACGGGATGGCTGGCTCCCGGGCCCGGCTGCCTGGGGCTGGAGCAGTCGCTGAGCGAGGTCTCATCCTTGACGGAGGAGCCGGCGCCGCCGAGTTTCTGATCTAACTTGCCCGCGGGACTGGCTGCGGGGCCGGGCTGCGGTTCCAGGGGCGGCTGCTGCCGCTGCCCTCGCTTTTCCACCTCGAGCTGCATTTTCAGAACTTCCACGAGCTTCTGCTCTTGTTCCAGCTTCCTCTTGAGCTCCTCGATCTGCTTCTCCTTCTCCTGCAGCTTGCGGTCCTTCTCAGCCGCGTCCAGTTCCAGACTCGACAGCGTGCTGCTGGTGGGGCTCGGGCTGTCCTCCGGGCCTGTCACTCGCAGAGGGGACGAGCACAGGAACTGTGCCGGCGACATCATGGTCATGAGCTCGGTGAAAGTGTCCGCCATGTTTGTGTCCTCGGTCCCGAGACTGGACTGTTCGGAGGGGGACGGCGAGATGGGCAGAGGGGAGTTGACGGTCTCAACGTGGGCAACGGTGCTGGTGCCGGCGGGCGGCAATTCTGCCTTGAAGGAGGAGCCCGAGCTGGTCACGGGGTTGTGCAGCGTTGTGACGGGCAGTGCCACAGTGACTTCTGGATTACTGGCGACGATGGCCGACGCGGGCACTGCCAGGACGCCCCCCGCGGTGACGCCGCTGCTGTTCATGTCCTGGTAGGGTTTCAGGCGTTCAATGAGGTCCGGTTTGGTGCCTGACACCGGAAGTCCCCTCAACTTCAGTTCCGTCTTCAGTTCCGACACCTGCAAGTACAGACAAGTCACACCTCTCCCGGCCCTGCAACCTCTGACAGATCTGCAGGACACTTTGACAGGAAAGGGGCCTACGTCTGTCGGCTCCCTATGACCACACACCGGCAAGGGGGAGGGTTTCTCTTCTAACCCACGGACACGCATAGCGACAGACCCCAAGTAGTGCAAAGGCCAGTGATCCCGCAAGGGCTTATGGCCAAGGATTAAAAACCAGAGATCAGATGATAACCATCACATTCGCTGAGTAATGACCATGTACCAGACGCTGCTAGACGTGCTTTACTCTTTCAACTCGTCTTCACAGGAGGTGTGGGTATTATTATTACAATTCCTAGTTTACAGAGGAGATGGCAGCAGAAAGAGGTTGACCCACGGTGGTCCGAGCTACCATGAGTAACCAAAGGCCGAGCTGGGGTGGAAACCCACGCAGGCTGGCCTTGGAGGTCAGATGCTTGACTGTTATATTTTTCCTGCTTCTCCCGAACCTGGCAACGAGTAGGGAAGGAAAAAACCTGCCTCGGCAGTCAGAACCGGTCTGATGTCTGCACATGGTATATAGTCAATGGATGGAAGTCATTACTGGTCATTTTAAAAGAAACTTAACGGATGTAAACAGAAAGTACCTCTATAGAGGTTATTTTATGTTGGTGAAGCTGAATGTCTACTGACAACTTACCTACACATACTAGACAAATCTGGCAAATCACTTACCTTTCTGTGGCACCTATGGGTGCATAAACTCTACTTGGACTTCTCACCTTTAAGTCATCCAAGCTAGAAGGCAGAGGTCCCGGCTTCCTCACGGGAGCAGATGTATTCTGTCTTGGAGTGTTCGGTGTGGTACTGTTCAGAGCGGAATTCCCACTGTTGTTATTTTTGTCGTTAAGTGGCCTTCGAAAGAACAAGAAAATGAGAGAGCTTAGAATAAAATCATTTCTGAATTTGACATTGTTTCTGCTAACAATTTGACCGTTAACTTGTGAAGAGAAAAATGCCATGGTCATGGGTTGGAAGCCTCAACATTTTGAAGAGAGGCATCAAATTAGATTGCAGTGAAAATCCCTGCAAGTTTTGTTTGTTCACTTGCTTGCTTGGTAGAAATTTAGAAGGTGCTTCTCAGCTTTACACAGAAGTACAAAGGACCAAGAAAGGCCAAGGCATCCTTAAAGAAAAGCAGAGTTGGAAGAGTCATGCCACCAGATCTCAAAATTCATTACAAAGCCAGTTATGAAGATGGTGTAGTGCTGGGGGGCGAACAAATGGAACAGAGAATCCAGAAACAGACCCTCACACACACAGCCTCTTGAATTACTGCAGAGATGGCACTATAGTGCAACAGAGAAAGGGTTAACTCTTCATTATGATCAATAGTGTTGGTCCACACTGAATATTCATATAGGAAAAAACAGGGCCCCTGACGGACCACTACCTCACACCATCTCGAAAACCTAAATGTGAATTATGAAAATAGTAAGACTTTTCGAAAACTCAGGATAGTATCTTCATGGCCTTTGGGCAGGCAAAGATTTCTTAAACAGGACACTAAATGTGCTAAGAGGGACACGTTTAAGAGTCAAAAGTCAAGCCATGGGAGAAGATATCTGTGATACATATTTCTGACAAGGCCTCGTATCTAGAATATACAAAGAAGTCTTAAAGTCAGCAAGAAAAACACAAAACCCCGTGGGAAAATGGGAAAATCTTGAATAAGCATCCCACGAGAAAGTATATCCAAATGGTCAATAAATGTGTGAACAAGGACTTAGCCTTAACCAAACAGCACTGCATACGCAGCAGAAGTGCTGTATGACGACAAGACTGTGGATACCGAGTACCCGGAATGTGCCGAGCTCTCAATCGTGGCTGGTGGAAGTGTGAGTCGGCAGGACCCCTTGGGAGAACTGCCTTAGGCTACATACTAAAGAAAAACCCGCGCCTCTCTTTTGACCCAGTAGCATTCCTAGAAGGACACCTGACATGCTAGACATATGTGAGCCAAGAGACACAGGGGAGAATGTTATTTACTGCGTTACTCATACAAGCCCCGACTGGAAACAACCCAACTGTCCACCACGAGCGTGACGGGTAGATCAATTATAAAACTCGAGACGGAATGCAAATTAGCTGCTGCTTTGTGTACCAGGAAAGCTGCATCTCACCAACACGGTGTTGAGCAACAGCCGTCAGACACACATGGGTACTGTAAGGTTGCACTTACGCCATGTTCAAAAACAGGCAAATCTACTCTATGGGACAGGAGTCACGTAGTCACTGAGAGGGGACGCGAGACGGCCCTCCTGGCGCACCGAGGATGTTCTATTTCTTGACTTAGGTGTCTACTTGGCATCAATTTTCAGTTATGCCGTATGGGCCTCTCCACAACCTATACTTCACTGAAAAGGGTTATTAAGGAAATGTTGGTGAATTGGACTTCTGTACTCCTTTTCCTAAACTCCTTTCTGTATCAAAACCAGGTCCCTGTCTAACTTCTTCTCCCTGTGCTACTCTTGACAACAATGGCGTTTCTCTTCTGGGGGGTTGATAGCCACTCGAGAAAGGTCCAAACGAGGCTTGATACTGGAAGACTGTGCTTGAAGCCATTTCCGGCCCTGTCAACAGCTAACTCGTGACATCCATTTTGGGCTCCTTTAACATCTGCCTAAGTTTTGTGGCAGTTAAATATTTTAAGTATTTGAGATGAAGTTTGGATGGAACGACAAATGTTTTATGTATCTTTTTTTCTTTCTAAAAATTCAGTTTTAAAATCTTATATTAGAATTATGAAAATGTTCAATGTAAATCAGAATTTCTCAACCTTGTTTTCATTACTTTCCCTGCAAGGAGCTTTTTTAGATTTCGTTTTTCCTAATCAACCTCCCAGTGAAATTTTAATACCACAGATGTACTGCCTAATTACCTATATACTGTGTATCTGGGCTTTCTTAAATAAAAAGTGCAAAATTCCTCCCAACCAGCTTGTGTTCTTTTGTGAATAATAGTACCTCGAGGAGGCCTGATGGAAACTAGTTATTCTATTTCGTGCTGCCTTTTTGGCTGAGAGTCTCTTGTTACTTCAATTAACAGTTCAGTGTGTACTCTGACCTTTGGATGAGTAAGTTGATAGATTTTTTTCCCCCAAATCGACAGAGAAAGAAAAGGTGGTCTGGGGGGGACCCTGCTAAATGTGATGACAGTGTAGAAGAGAAACCCAAAGTTCAGACACACGAAGGGACCTTCCGGGACCCTCCTCCAGTGTGTGACTACGCTGGGACCACAGTCCCATCTCCCCAGGCTCCTGCTCTTCCTGAGCTACCGGAAGGCTGTGTCATCAGATAAAGTCCCACTGTATGGGTGCCATAAGACTTCCACATTGTTCCCTGTGCTAGAATGCTGGGGAAAAGAAACACTGTAATAGAAAACAACGTTGCCACTTTCAGGACGTGGAAATTACACAGAAGTGATGTTCCGTCTTTGTGTGGTGAGCAAATACAGAACAGTAAGTGATCTTTCCTCCTCGTTCTTTTTGGGGGATGCTTCCCTTGGGTGGGCGGCTCGGCGGCTGCGGTGGTGGGAATGTTTATGGAGGAGAGGGGGACCGTAGCCTTCATGGAAGGACGAGGAACTGTGAGAGACCAGATCTTCGACACCCTCAAATGTCCTCTTCCCATCGATAGACTGGCCCCACACAATTTCTTCCATTACAGAAAAAGACTATTTCACAGATACCCTACACAAAAAGATCCTTTTATGGGATTTTCAAGTTACCAGGTTTCCTTGCCTAGGAGTGGGGATCAGTCATCCCAGCTCTTTCTGGAGTTACCGTGAGGGGGAGGGTGATGTCCCATGCAGAGCATGCCGCTCGGTGCATCGTAAGGAGCACAGGGATGGGAGCCAGCGTTCGCGTCTGCATCCCCGGTTGCCCGCCTGCCAGAGGATGGCGGCGGCAGGGGAGGACGCCTCCCTGGGCCTGGACAAAGCTGTAAAGCAGCGGCCGTTTGCCTCTGATACTCTTCCAATTCTCTTTGGTCTTCCCTGGTTCCCTTCCAATGTCAACATCTCACTCAGGCCTGCTTGCTCTTAAAATAATAACATGCTACACAAATTCCTTCTTTCTTCATCTCTGTGTCCTGATGTTTTAGATTTAAGTACTTTACAGTAGGGTCTGAATGACTAATAGGTCTAATCTTCTTCGAGATATCAGGATCTTCAAAGAAAAAAGTGAGCTGGTAATTAGTAGCATATGAGGAGATGGTTCGGAACAGACGAGCTCTTTAGTGGGTCTTACTCCTTTTCTAGGGCTCCCTGTGGTGGAATGCTTAGCAAATGTGTAGAAAACAGGAGTCAGGTTTCTACCGATCATAAACTCCGTGGCTTGATCACCAAAAACATTTTTTCTTCTAATGCAAATTCATGTCTTTTTTTTAAGTTTCTTTCTGTGAGTTGAATGTAAATATTCCTTTCTCCTAAAAACTGAGAAATGAAAGGTAAGGCCTTTGCACTTTTATCTATGTTTCCCAGCAAATGCATACTGAGGATGGCTCTCTAGAAATTTCTGTTAGCACATAATTAAAATTTGCAATGGGTGCCTTGCTATGGATTCAGCCTCGGAAGCTGATGGAACTCCCTTCCTCCCGTCCCCCCCCCATCTGGGCTCAGACTCTGGAAACGTGTTCCTTCTCCACAGTTGTTGGTCACCAAGACCTTTAGTTGTCTCTGAAACATCTCTCGTCTGTTCCTCTCTTCCCTTTATCAACGCCCTTTCATCTTCTCACATCTACACTGTTGTGAAATTTCTGTTGCTCCTATTTCCAGACTCCCCTTCATGACCAGCATCAAACCGTTCTTCCCCGCGCTTTGACCCCACCGTGACGGCCTTCTGAATCACCTACCACAGCAAGATTCAAGGCTGCCTGGCTGCAAGTTCCCCCAGACAGCGGCTTAGCTCTGTTTTGTCTTCTACTTTTCTTAAAAAGCTAATCACATTCTTTATTTGGGCTCTTGTTCTCATCATCCAATAACGAGACATCGCCCACTCCTTCCTCTGTTTGGAAAGGGCCCCTCCCCAGTTTCAGGCTCTTTCCCATATAGATATCCTGCCTTTTGCATAAAGCTTTCCTCGACCACTCCAGCCTCTATACTCGTCCTTTTTTTTTTTAAACTGTTTACAATGAGTCTTACACTTTTGTGCTTTTCTCGAAGCATCTAACACTACTTGGGTGAGTAACAGGCAAAGACTTCCTGGGTGGGTCTTGGTGAAAAATCACCTCTACCTTGCGAGGCTGGGAAGGGACTTCGGAGGACAGAGAGAGGGCTGGCCCTCGGGCCGCTCTGGCGGGGACGGGCGAGCCACGGGGCGCCAAGCCCGGGGGGCGCGAGGCACCGCCCAGCACCAGAGCCGCCCTGCAGCCGGGCCCCCGGCCCCACAGCCCCAGCCCGTACTTGAGCGGCGCCGGCAGGATGGTCTGGTAGTTGTAGTGCTGCTGCTGCTGGCTCAGGATCTGGAGCTGCAGGAACAGCTGCTGCTGCTGGAGCAGGCGCGCGTAGTTGGAGTCCATCTGCGGCTCGTTCTTCTCCCCCTTCTGGTCGGGGGGGATGTACTGGTGGTACTTGAGCTTCTTCACCCGGGGCTTGGGGTCCTTGCACTTCTTGCTGCGGTGTTTGTCGTTGGGGTTCTTGGGATGGCTTTGCTAGTTTCAGGAAAAAGAGAAGAACGTTTTAAGAGATGCCATCGCGTGTGCCTGGAGGGCCCGAAGGACAGCGGCAGTGGGCCGCAGAGGCCGCAGAGGCCGCCTGGGAAAGCAGGGGACTAAATACGTTTCCAGCACAAGGAAAACACGGGTACGCTTCCTCTGACCAAGAAATCTGGCTCCTAAGAACTTACTTTCTCCTGCTGCCGTGTGCCCTTGGAGTAAGGGGAAGGCTGTGCAGCTCAGCCTTATCTATTCCCGGTCAGCCAACAGCTACGGCGGGTGTCTCGTGCAGACACCCCGGGAAGGGCTCCCAGAGAGGACCCCCCAGGGGGAACGGGCTGCGCGCTCAAGCTCCAGACGGGAGGTGATGAGGGCTGCTTCACGGTAGCTCTACTACTTTATAGTCATTAAAAATACATTCTTTAGAAGATACGTACAAACAGAAAAAATGCTTCCAATGGAATAGAGCAGACTATAAAGTTATGTATTTCTTTTTTAATTAAAAAAAATTTTTTTAAAGGGAGAGGGCAGGGGCAGAAGGAGAGAGAGAGAGAATCTTAGGCAGCTCCGTGCCCAGCGTGGAGCCCCGCGTGGGGCTCAGTCTCATAGCCCTGAGATCACGACCTGAGCCAAAATCAAGAGTTAGACACCTGACTGAGCTACCCAGGGCCCCTCAGGTTACGTATTTCTAAGGAAAATACACACAAAATACTGCAGTCTCACAGTATTGATCAGTTCACCGTCATCTGCTTATTATGCTATCATAACCAATTTTACTCCTGGTCTTTTCAGAGTGATTACAACAATGGAGGGGGCACACTGTTATGTAACGATGAAACCCCTGATTTGGCTGATCAGGAAGGCACCTACGGGAGAAGGGAGGGGACGGGCACACAGTAACCCGCAGGCCTCGGACTAAATCTGCTGCTACCCAGTCCCTGGCATGTTCTCCCACGAAGTGAGGGTGGGGAACAGCAGCTTTCCTCACAGAACACCCCCTCCGGCACGTGGTCCGCTTCCTCGTGCGCACCTGTCTCTCCTCTCCTAGCAGTCCTGGGATCCCCGACCCAGCCGCTCGACCTCACCTTCCTCAACAATGCCTCCTGCCCTACAATCAAAGCCCCCCTTACAGACACCCCAGCGAAGAGGAGAGATCCCGAGAACAGGAGGGGCCGAGAACTCAGCACCACGGGGACAGACCGGGCGGCATCCAAACGCTCTCTGTGCCCTCGGTGGCACACGGTTGGGGATGTGGGCAGGGGACGAGAGCTGCTGTTGTTAGCTCAGCCGCCACGTGCCACACTCGGGAATTTCTGGCTCCAACAGTAAGTGACAAAGATGCTGAGATACACTGACTGGTGCCCGGAGGCCACAGCTGCGCCAGAGGGTGGACCGAAGCGAGGAATCTGGGGAGGCGGGAAGAAGGCTCGCCCGCCCCTGGGGAACCTAGATCCTCCTCGGCCTTGCTACTTCTTCTGGCCTCACTTCTGGAAGGTGCCGGGAGGGTTGGCTAGCTCTCCAGAGTCCTTTTTGAGTTCTCAACGTTTGACCATCAGTGTTCTGCTCCGTGCGGCAAAGCTGTATCTGAAATGACGACACTATTCTCTATCACCGCCCCCATCTAGCAGCTCTAAATACATTAAAAAAACAAACTTCAAAAGTATACTATATATTAAGAATTTTGACCTTCCGTGGGGCTTGTTCTGACTGGATTATTTGCGCCCAGTCAAATGTAGGGAACGGTGCCACCAATTTGCAGCTTATCTGGAGAACAGACCCAGCTTCGACAGGCCAAATCTGCTAAATCAAACAACGCAGCCGCTCGTCTAAAGCCTTTAACCTGTCATGTAATACATCTGGCCCAGCGCTGACATTGACCTTGTGCATAACGTCCGAAATTATGTTCCCATTAAAGACATCTGTTCGTGAGGCTCCTGGCTCCCCAGCACTGCGCTAAGCGGCTCGATCTTACTCCACTCCCACATCTTCCATCCTGGCAGCCTGCATGGTGGCAGGACTGGG
Source organism: Procyon lotor (assembly GCA_028646535.1). Classification (NCBI taxonomy): domain Eukaryota; kingdom Metazoa; phylum Chordata; class Mammalia; order Carnivora; family Procyonidae; genus Procyon; species Procyon lotor. The sequence goes on along the minus strand of CM053621.1, from coordinate 9,166,117 downwards.
ACGTGCTTATCCTACAGCCTTTCCGCAGGCCTCCGGGACCTTCATGGAGACTGAGTGTGGTGCGGTTCTTCTGTGACTACAGAGCAACAGGGCATTTGTGGGAGGTGGTGGTTTCCAAGACCGAGGCGTGATCGAGCAAGTCTGCCTATGGTTTTGTTTCCCAGGCTTCAGACGGAAAGCCGGGCCGGGCAGAGCAGACGTGTGCTGGTGTGTTCCCATAGACAGGGCAGCGGGAAAGAGCCTGGACCAGGGTGTGTGCAGGAACCCACCTTTACCAGCGCCGGCCCAGGCTTCGCAGAGGATACAGTGTTCGCGGGGACGACGGGAGCCGTGGACCTAGCGGCGGGCTGATCCGGAGGAGGGGTTTTCAAGAACTCAGGAACCGCAGGGGACACGGAAGTAAACTGGTGGAAAAGGCAGAAAGGGAGCAAGTATGTGAACTCAATGACATAAAATTAGAAAAACCAGAATTAGAAGGGAATGGCCTCATTTTTTTTTTTTTAAGTCCACCAGAAAAGAAACAAAAGAAAAATATACTATTATGTCTGAGCCCCAGATGGTGGAGTAACATGCTTGCCCTCCATGGAGCCAAGTCTTTGCCCCAACAGCAATGAAAAGCTGAAGCTAAAGGAGGTTCGACTGACTCCACCCTGGTAGTGTTTTCTCAGAAATATGGTCAGCACCGCCTTGTTTTGGCAGAAGAGAAGTCCAAGACTCTTGTAAAAATGACCAAAACAATACATGACACTCGTACGGTTCTCTTGCTGTATAGATCACAGTGATAATCCTGGTGAATTCCAATTGTGATCTTTCATCTTTGTTACAGGGTCTCATCAGTACTCTGCAGCACACCCTGGATCCAGGGTCTGGCAGCATCTGGTAAGAGCGCTCCCGCTCCTTGGAGGCCCGCTCCACCTGCGGGTCCCTGGCCGCGCTTTGCAGTTTATGTCCCCGTGTCCAAGCCTGACCAGTCCTCTCCTCCGCCAACATCCCCCCATTTCCTGCACAGGACGGCACCTGCCGAGTGTACTCTGGTAATACCGACTTGATTCACTGCTGGGGCACCCCCATACCTCAAGCAAGAAGCTGTTTTGTTACCAAGGCCAAATAAGCAGCCCCTACACCTCAATCTGGAGTTCCGTGTTAACAAAGGAAGCTACCTGTGGAAGCCCTTGATAGCTTTTATCCACAACCTAACAACCCATCTCCACTACCAAGCTCCTTTATGTAGATTTTAAGTATTCACTTACTGGAAGGAGATCTTACTATTATAAAAAATCAGCTCAGTGTTGCACAGGGATTTCTACATGGACTTCACTATCAGCAGCCTTGTTTTAAGGAAAAATATCTTCTTTTATCACTTCCACTCCCCCACACAACTCTCGCATTCATTACAAGAATCAAAGTCAGTTCCTTTGCTGATGTATTTGGGTTTAAGAATAGCACACTGTATTTTTCCTCCTTAAAATAAATGACCTGAGATCTCAGAGGCTATTTAGCAGCAAGAAATATGAAGCTTGGCACATACTAGTTACTCAATAAATATTTGTGTAATGGGTGAATGGAAATTCCTTGTGGCTTTACTCATGCGGGGTGAGACTCTCAAGGCCAGCTGGGACTGTGAGTATGTGTGTGGGTGCGCAATGAACTGGGCTTGCCCATGTGGGCTCTCTCCGAGTTCGCTTTTCCTTTTTGCCACTGATTTCGGCTTTTAAGTAATTATAACTAACAGTCAGGGTTGATAAAAAATTTGACTTTTTAAAGATGGCTACACGGTAGCCCCCTCAGCCATGGTTTATGGTATTTTCGGTGACCCGTGAGCATCTGCGGTCCTGAAGCAGACGACCCTCCTCTGACACAGGGTCACAAGGTCAACAGCAGCCTAAGCCTATGTCGCGTGCCTACCTCGTTCACCTCACTTCATCTCATCACGTAGGTACTGTATCCTTTCCATTATCACCCCAAGACAAAGCAGGGCGAGTATAGGATGGTTAAGATATTTTGGGAGTGAAAGACCACATTGGCATAACTTTTATTACACGCTATATTGTTAGAGCTGCCCTATTTTGTTATGATAGTTGTTGATCTCTTACTGTGCCTCATTTATAAAGAGAGCGGTTGGTACATACAAGACCAAGACACAAGAGCGGTTGTACATACCATACAGTGGTTGGTACATACAAGAAAAAACAGTCCACACAGTATTGGTACAATGTATGGTTTCCAGCCTCCCCTGTGGAGAAGGGGAGACTGCGGTATTCAGTTTCATTCAAACAGACATGAAAGAAAGGGCCTTATCCGAGACTTGACACCTGTGTTCCAGGCTGACTTCTGCCCCCAAAAGGCCCTGAGCCAGCCACCTCCTCAGTGAACCTCTGACATGAAGTGGACGGTCAAGGCCAGCTAATCATTGCTTTAAAGGATGTGGTTTTATTTGTTTTCCTTTCACTTTGCACATTTTTTGGAAGTGAGGATATTTATCTCTGGGTCAATTTTCACACAGGGAAAAACATTCTGTGGCTATGAAATAATTGGCATACGAAGAGGAAATCGCATATTTGAATGAATATATATATATATATATAATATATATATATATAATATATATATATATAGAAGCTAAAGGAGGTTCGACTGACTCCACCCTGGTCTATGTATAGATATAGATATATCTATATATATCTAGATATATATATCTATATATATATATATATTTGTATACATGAGAAATAAACATATATATTCCTTGTAGATAAATTCTACGAACATGGCAAGCTATTTTACCAGCCCAGCCCCCACTGACCGATATGATGGTAAATGATGCATTTGCGAGCAGTGTTAATAATCTGAAAAATAATCCAGAAGCATGAATGTGGTATCAATTATAATATGTATGAAAATGTTTCTCCTTGATTTCTAGACCTTGCCTAACTGACTTCAGCCTTGACTACTGATACTCTCATCTTATTAGCTCTTGTGCTATTTCAGTGTGACTTTGCTATCCAGAAAAGCACAGACCCTAGTGAAACACAAGATTAATAACAACTGAGATACAGTGATTATTAATATTACCTACTCTGAAGATAAATTCTGGTTAAAAAGGGAGAAATGTCTAAACTCTTCTTTACATTTTGCCAGTCTTTTTCATGTGCTTTAGAAACGACCCCTCCAACAATCTTACATCCTATCTAGATGTTATTAGGATCCTGGTGGCCAGAGTTGAAAAAAAAAAAAAAAATCTAAAATACCAGTACTTCTGAAATGACAGTATTCCAAAAAGGATGAAAAGACTATCCAGGCCATAATAAATACTACACTCATTTTGTTCCACAGTAAAGTGAGCAATATGTTAAAATCTTAAAAGAATGCTTTAAATGTTTGAGTTTTCAATGAGCCTTAAGTTCACCTTTTGTACTTCCAAAATTTAATCTCAAAATGATTCAGAATCTTTTCTCCGAGAAAACAAAAAAGACGCAAACTTCGCTTTGTTTCATTGGATCCGACCGCTGTTCCCAAGGTACATGTCTCATGACCTCCAGTTCTTCAACTGTCATCACAGCACCATGATGAGAAATGTCAGAAAAACACTGTTGTCTAATGATGAATATTTAGGCTTTAAATAAAAATGACAAAGAAGGCACTTTGAACCTTAGACTGACTTTTCTTAGATGTTGCTAAGGGAAAGTTATGCTACAAAGAAAAAAAGTCAGAATAAACGTTTAAGCTGAATAAAATTTTATTATGTATCTGATATCTACATAGTTCCTTCTGTAAAGATTATACACTTGTCAAGGACCAATCACTGTTCTCTGGTAAGTTCCTTTTTTTATTAGATTTCTTTATGTGATCTAGAGGGGCAGAAATTAGATATTTAAAAACAAAGCTTTTTTGGTACTGTAGATTTTAAGTCTAAAATAAATGTGTTTTTAATTTAGGATGCAGCAGAGATCTTAATTAGGATGGCACTATGTAAATAAGAAATTCAAAATGCAATTATTCTTTAAATATTGTTTCCATATTCCGATCCCCAGACAAATAAAATGAATACTAGTATGAATGAGCTGAATACAAATCAAAAACACATGCTTTGTATATTTAATGGATGGATTTTTTCTGTAAATTCTAGCTTTGTTAAAATCTATCACTTAGCACTGACCAGTCTGTTTATGTAATGCACAGTTAAAAAGTTTAGGCATGGGGCGCCTGGGTGGCTCAGTGGGTTAAAGCCTCTGCCTTCAGCTCAGGTCATGATCTCAGGGTCCTGGGATCGAGCCCCACATTGGGCTCTCTGCTCGGTGGGGAGCCTGCTTCCCCCTCTCTCTCGGCCTACTTGTGATCTCTCTCTGTCAAATAAATAAATAAAATCTTAAAATAAAAAAGTTTAGGCATTTCATTTTTAGTATAAGCAGTTGAACATTAAATTAATCTTTTGGCACAACATCTGGTGGACAGTTAGCTGGTACTTGATGACCTGATTAGTAGTGAGGATTTGCATGTGTCCTGCATTTAAAAAATCTATTATTTTAAAAAATGGTGGTGAAATATATTTAACGTAAAAGTTACCATTTATCTGATATGTCATTTGCGAATATCTTCTCTCATTCTGTCAGTTGTCTTTTGGTTTTGTTGACTGTTTCCTCTGCTGTGCAAAAGCTTTTGATCTTGATGAAGTCCCCATAGTTCATTTTTGCCCTTGCTTCCCTTGCCTTTGGAGATGTTTCTAGGAAGAAGTTGCTGCGGCTGAGGTCAAAGAGTTTGCTGCCTGTGTTCTCCTCAAAGATTTTGATGGAGTCCTGTGTCACTTTGAGGTCTTTGATCCATTTGAGTCTATTTTTGTGTGCAGTGTAAGGAAATGGTCCAGTTTCATTCTTCTGCATGTGGCTGTCCAGTTTTCCCAACACCATTTGTTGAAGAGACTGTCTTTTTTCCACTGGATATTCTTTCCTGCCTTGTCGAAGATCAGTTGACCGTAGAGTTGGGGGTCCATTTCTGGGCTCTCTATTCTGTTCCATCAATCTATGTGTCTATTTTTGTGCCAGTACCACACTGTCTTGATGATTACAGCTTTGTAATAGAGCTTGA
>CM053621.1:9131024-9160535 GCA_028646535.1 Procyon lotor | reverse complement strand
AATCTATAAAGAACTTCTCAAACTCAACACCAAAAGAACAAATAATCCAATCAAGAAATGGGCAGAAGATATGAACAGACATTTCTGCAAAGAGGACATCCAAATGGCCAACAGACACATGAAAAAGTGTTCAACATTACTCAGCATCAGAGAAATACAAATCAAAACCACAGTGAGATACCACCTCACACCAGTCAGAATGGCTAAAATTAGCAAGTCAGGAAATGACAGATGTTGGCGAGGATGCGGAGAAAGGAGAACCCTCCTACACTGTTGGTGGGAATGCAAGCTGGTGCAGCCACTCTGGAAAACAGTATGGAGGTTCCTCAAAAAGTTGAAAATAGGGGCACCTGGGTGGCTCAGTCGGTTAAGCCTCTGCCTTCTGCTCAGGTCATGACCTCAGGGTCCTGGGATCGAGCCCCACATCAGGCTCCCTGCCCTGCAGAAAGCCTGCTTCTCTCTCTCCCACTCCACCCACTTGTGTTCCCTCTCTCACTGTGTCTCCCTGTCAAATAAATAAATCTTTAAAAAAAAAAAAAGTTGAAAATAGAGCTACCCTACGACCCAGCAATTGCACTACTGGGTATTTACCCTAAAGATAGAAATGTTGTGATCTGAAAGGGGCACGTGCACCTGAATGTTTATAGCAGCAATGTCCACAATAGCCAAACTATGGAAAGAACTAGATGCCCATCAACAGATGAATGGATAAAGAAGATGTGGTGTATATATACACAATGGAATACTATGCAGCCATCAAGAGAAATGAAATCTTGCCATTTGCAACAACATGGATGGAACTGGAGGGTATTATGCTAAGTGAAATAAGTCAGTCAGAGAAAGACAATTATCACATGATCTCTCTGATATGAAGAATTTGAGAGGCAAGGTGGGAGTTTGGGGGGGTGGGGGAGAGAAATGAAACGGGAAGGGATGGGGAGGGAGACAAACCATAAGAGACTCCTAGACTCACGGAACGAACTGGGGGTGGCTGGGAGGCAGGGGGGGTAGGGATGGGGTGGCTGGGTTGTGGACATTGGGGAGGGTATGTGCTATGGTAAGTGCTGTGAAATGTGTAAGCCTGACGATTCACAGACATGTACCCTGGGGCAAATAATACAGTATATGTTAATTAAAAAAAAAAAAGTTACCATTTAGACCATTTCAAAGCATAGAGTTCTATGGCATTATGCACATTCCCACCATTCGGCAGCTGTCGCCAACACCCATCTCCAGAGAACTCTTTCATCCTCCAAAACAGACTCTAACCGTCGAACAGTAATTCCCATCCTGGCTTCCCACCAGCCCCTGGCAACCACCCTGTACGCTGTACGAATCTGACTAGCCTGGGTAGCTCGTAACAGTGGAATCACACAATTTTCCCTTTTGTGTCTGGTTTATCTCACTCAGCGTAATGTCCTCAAGGTGCATCCATGTCGTCGTGTGGGTCAGAATCGCCTCCTTTTTTAAGGCTGAATAATATTCTGTCACGTGGATATACCGTGTTTTGTTGAGCCTCCATGTGTCAGTGGACACGAGGGCTGCCGCCTCGACCTCTGGCTGTTGTGCGTGCGGCTGCTCGGAACACGACTGTACAAACACGGCGCCAAGATGGGAGCCGTACACCCACAAGGGGACTTTGTGGATCGCATGGTGATTCTAGTCTCGGCTTTATGAAAGAAGTACCACACCATTCTCTACAGTTAGTGCACCATTTCACAATCCTACCAAGAAGGTAGAGGGATTCCAGTTTCCTCACATCCTTCCCGAAGCTTGTTAATTTTGTTTTTCGGGTGGTAGCCATTCTAACGGTGTGAGTGGTACCTCACTGTGGTTTGGATTTGTATTTCTCTAATGATTTGTGCTGTCAGGCATCTCTTCATGTGGTTACTAGCCATGTGTTCTTTCTTTCTTAAATTTTTAAGGGCAGCAGGGCAGAGGGAGAGAGAGAATCTTAGGCAGGCTCCATCCACACTCGGCATGAAGCCCAATACAGTCTCCATCACACGACCCTGAGATCTTGACCTGAGCCAAAATCAAGAGTCAGATGCTTAACTGACTGAGCCATCCAGGCGCTCCTTATTTATCTTTTTTTTCTTTTTTTAAAGATTTTTATTAGAGAGAGACAGACAGAGAAACAGAGAGACAGAGAGAGAGGGCAAGAGACAGGAAGAATGACTACGAGTGAGGGGGAAGGGGCAGAAGCAGAGGGAGAAGCAGACTCACCGCTGAGCAAGGAGCCTGATGTGGGGCTTGATTCCAGGACCCCAGGACCATGACCTGAGCCAAAGCCAGATGCTTAACCAACTGAGCCACCCAGGTGCTCCTATCTTCTTTTGAGAAATGTCTATTCTAGTCCTTTACCCATTTTTAAATCAGGTTCGTTATTTTTTTAAAATATTTTATTTATTTATTTGAGAGAGAGAGAGATCACAAGGAGGCAGAGAGGCAGGCAGAGGGGGCGGGGGAGCAGGCTCCCCGCTGAGCAGAGAGCCCGATGCAGGGCTCGATCCCAGGACCCTGAGATCATGACCGGAGCTGAAGGCAGAGGCTTTAACCCACTGAGCCACCCAGGTGCCCCAGGTTTGTTATTTTTCTGTTGAGTTGGGGGAGTTGTATATATTTCTAGATATTAACGTCTTACCAGATATATGATTTGCAGATATTTTCTCCCATTCCAATGGGCTGCTTTTCACTCTATTGATAGTAACCTTTGATGCACAGAAGTTTTTCATTTTGATAAAGCCTAATTATTTTTTTTCTTTTGCTGCCTTGGTGTCATATCCAAGAAGTCATCACCAAATTCAGCATCATAAAGCTTTCTCCTGTGTCTTCTTCTAAGAGTTTTATAGTTTTAGTTCTTAGGATTAGGTTTCAGTCAAAGTGACTCTTAGAGGCCAGAATGTGGAAGCAAAGTAAGTATTAGAATTACCATTATTCATTTTTGGTAACTGACTTACGGTGCTTTCGTAGACTGTATGGTTGAGGAAATAATGTCATGTATGTATTTGCTAAAGACATCAAATAACAACTGCCATGATGAGTCGTAAGGGGATGACAGGACGCTGTGCTGGAAAAGGGTATTAGGAAGAATCCCAAACTGTTGGCTTAACAAGAACAAAGTCATTAGTTCAAACCCTGGGCAGGCCCAACAGGTGTTCTCTTGATGACCCCTGACCTGGGGAACACGCGTCACGTCGGTAGCTCAGTGCTGGGCCCAAAGGAGCGCTCAGCACGTGCTGACTGGTACTTTTTAGCCTTCATCTCAGTTATATTTGGTAAACCTTGACTCATGTGTAAACAAACAGGAAAGGCCTATTCTTTCGAATGTCCACTTCAGCAGGCACTTTCCTACTGGTCCCGGGAGAATGGAATTAGGAACTCGGATGGACCACGACCTCATGGTTAATGCTAGAAATCTGATCAAAATCAAAGCATTAACAGCGAACAGCGTCCTCTTGGTGTGTAAGTTATAGGAAGCTCGATTGGAAGGCTAATAGGAGAAAGTAAAGCCAGTATCTTGGATGTCCTTATTCAGGCCTTTATTAATAAGCATTAGAGATAAAACTTAGTCTAATACTAATTATGTGATATACGTGTACATGGCTTATGTGTTAGACCTTGCTCATCCTCTTCGTTCGCTTCAACCCAAGGTTTCTGTATTATCTGGAAAAGGTCATCTACCTGAAGGTTACTAGATACAATGGGAAAAAGGTACCCCAAGTTCCCCTAAGCTCATCTTCACGTGTGTACACGAGCAATTGACCCACGAGGTTCCCTATCAACACTATCTCCAATTCGGCACAGGGGTTGTCCCTATAGCACAGACTGTGAAAATGAACACAGATCCTGTCGGGTCACGCTTACAAGTCAGCGTGTGGGAGCTTAACATAAATGATTAATTAAATGGCTTAAGAAATCACGGAGAGAAAAAAAAAAAGTCTTCGGATTAAAAGCACCAGCAGAACAGCTCCTGGTGCCCACATGTGGCTGGCTGCTTGTAATTTTCGGCTGCTTTCTGTTGTTCGAGAATTGCTTAGGCATAAAATAAACTGAGCTCCAATATGTGATGTGTGTTCCATTAATGTTCTGGCAAATTCCTTTCCAGCTGCACTTTGATCAGAATTGAAAAGAAAAAAGTCCACGGAAAAGCAGTGTTATTAGTCTCTTACAGACCACACAGAAATACATATTTCAAAGAATTTTTTAGGGGGATTAAAATGTCCTTTGAAGGAAGGACATGGTAATGTATTATATTGTCCACAGTGTGAAATCATTAGCATTAGCACCGGGATTGAAAGAAAAGAGCCAGGAAAATCCATTCTTTACCTAGATATTATGTGCAAATTCTTTTTTTTTTTTGGTAGGAAATATATCTTTTACTTGAATACTTCCCTATAGGACTCAATCCTCTGGTATCTATCTGTGTGTTCTGAAAAAGAATTCAGGAGACAATATGTCACAACACATTTTGGAATAAAGCCAGCCAGAAAGGTATCTTGAGCCTAATTTTCTCTTAAGTAATTATCTGTAAATATAACTTTTATTTTTTATTTTGTAAAGATTTTATTTATTTGTCAGAGAGAGAGAGAGCATGAGCAGGAAGAGGGGCAGAGGCAGAGGGAGAAGCAGGGAGCCTGATGCGGAACTCCATCCCAGGACTGGATCGTGACCTGAGCCCAAGACAGATGCTTAAGTGACTGAGCCACCCAGGCGTCCCTGTAAATATAACTTTTAAAAACCAAAAAGAAATTTCCGGCACTGGCCTTGAACTTTGTATTAGGCCAAATATAAAAAAAAATTCAGGGGCGCCTGGGTGGCTCAGTGCGTTAAGCCGCTGCCTTCGGCTCAGGTCATGATCTCAGCGTCCTGGGATCAAGCCCCGCATCGGGCTCCCTGCTCAGCAGGGAGCCTGCTTCCCCCCGCCCTCTCTGCCTGCCTCTCTGCCTACTTGGGATCTCTCTCTGTCAAATAAATAAATAAAATCTTAAAAAAAAAAAAAAATTCAATAGGAAAATTAGAAAAATGTTTTTAAGCCATGGAATTAAATGTTCAGAATGAAATGATGATGAATTAGCATATGAAAAACCCTGGTTCAGGCAAACAAGAAGCGAAGGGAAATCTGTGACAGAGTTACTCCAGGTGTGATCTACAGACCTCTGTGAGCTGCCTGCAGTGGAGATTTGATGCTCCTCCACTTTTTTTTTTTTAATGTAAGTAATCTCTGCATCCAACATGAGGCTCCAACTCACAGCCCGAGATCAAGAGTAACGTGCCCTGGGGCTGAGCCCGCCAGGCACCCAGCTGCCCTACTGTCTCACTGTACTTCGCAAGCCCGCAATGAGCTGAAATTAAACGAGCTTCCGGAAGAAGCAAACACATACTAGTCTTTTGCTACAGGCAATTTGAGGACCACTAGTCTACAGTAACTAAATTCACCATTAAACTCTTACAGCGGAAGAGTTTGGAATTACAGTGAATTGCATTTTAAAGAGGGATAATTAAGAATCTCTTCTTTTGTTATCTCGTCTTTGTAGGGGCTGTGTATTAACGGTGAGGAGATAGACTTTGGGGGCGGGTGGGGGGGGTCGGTGATGATTTTAAAGCAGGAAAAAAGAAACTGCAGAGATCACCTCCTAGGGTTTTTCATTCATTCACGCAGTAAGCACTGGCTTGGGTGCCCACAGCGCTGGGCCCTGCGAGGTCAGGATGAGGTGATACCCTGGCCCTTTGGAAACTTGAGGTCTCATGAAAAGCAGTGTTTTCAGCTATTTTCCCCTTGAACTACAAATATGAAACTGATTATATTTAGGGAAACAAATACATTTTATATGAAGTGGGATGCCTGGACAAATTCACTAAACCAACACTAGATAACAGTGAAGATAGTCAAAGTACAAAACGTGCGCAAACAAACTCTCCTTATCACTTCTAGATGACACACAAATCCCCAAGACTTTCCAGGCATCACAAAGTTGGCCTGTGCCGTTGATTAAAGACCAAAAATCAAAAACCTACAACTTACCCGTGATCTTCCTCAAGGATCCTCTTTCTTCTACACCAATATAGCACAGTTAATGGGGAGATACTTCTTTAATTGCACGAATACAAGTGTAATAATGGGAATCTTTGTCAGATTCCTCACTTAAAAATACTAACACACTTAGTAAAGGGAATTTTATAAAGGGCACACAATTTAACAAGGTCTCAAGGTATATGGTACAGACATCACGTCCCAGGTAAGCTGAGGCAAGCCAGCCCTCACTAAGTTCTTTTCCCTGACCGTGTAAGTGGGCAGCGGGACGGCTCTCTGCAGTAGGTCTCTGCCGTGGGCCTGGCCGACAGATGAAGAGCAGACCGCCAGTGGTCAGCATGGAGCAGGTGGAACCGGGGCCCCAGCAACATCAGTTAGGAAGACCAGCGTTTCAGTTCTGGAATGACCCAGGGCTTAGTGTGCGTGGCAATGGCAATCAACAGACCATATTTAGGGGCGCCTGGGTGGCTCAGTGGGTTAAAGCCTCTGCCTTCGGCTCAGGTCATGATCTCAGGGTTCTGGGATCGAGCCCCACATCGGGCTCTCTGCTCGGCGGGGAGCCTGCTTCCCCCTTCTCTCTGCCTGCCTCTCTGCCTACTTGAGATCTCTCTCTCTCTCTGTGTCAAAAAAGAAATAAAATCTTTAAAAAAAAACAAAAAAAACCAGACCATATTTATTTGTCAAAAAACCCCACTACTCCTTTTTTCCTTTAAGGACTTTGGGAATGTCAGTCCACTGGGTAGGACTCCCTCTGCTGAAAGCTTCTCACTTATAAACTTAGCTGGAGACCACATTTGAAGAGCACAGTGACAAACCTATCCGGGAGAGGCAGGGAAAGGGACAACGGCCATCTCCCACGACACAGGAGACACCGTCACGGCAGCAGCACCAGGCAGGTGGCCGACGTGGAGGAAGGCCCGCGTAACTCGAAGCCAAGGCCATGTTAGTACCTGTCTGGTATCCTGACCTATTCTGAGAACCGACAAGCGAAATGGCAAAGTAGAACTGTTTTTGATGGTATTCACTTGCATACTTGACATTCCTTTTAGCCCTATTTTTACAGCTCAAAACCAGGGTGCAGCACATTTGTGCGAATACAGTAAGGGCCGGTTCCCCAGGCTCTCCCTTTCTGCCGCCTTCGACCTCAGCCCACGGGCAGGTTGCTGACCCCACCTTCTTCCAGCCCAGGTTCCAGCCAAGCCAAGCGGCCAGTTACTCTTGCCCTGAAACTCTGACGGGAGAATATGAACTTCTCGACCCACACAACCTCTGATGAGCCCCAGTGGGAGAGGCTCTTCTCCCTCAGGTGGAAGCACACAAGCACGGGAGGCTTCTGCAGGCCTAGACCGGTCGGTGCTTGTGACGCTGAACCGTGGGGCACTTTTTCCACACCAAGGGCCTGCGCTAGATGCTGGAGACACACACACACGTGCGTGTGCGCACACACCATTCTGAAGTAGCTCATGTCCTCCAAAAGTCCAAGTCCCTCGCCTCATGGGCTCACACTTTATTTAGTTGGAGGCACTGATACAACTAGCAACTAATGTATTTCCGATCGTGGTGGGAAGGGCAACGATGAACGTAGTGCTGGGAGACAGACCTAGTCCCCACCCAACGGATATTCATGAATGAGAAGAAATGGTGCCATACAACATACAAACATTTGCAATCCCCAAATTTCTGTACCTCTCTGTACCCAGGCCTCGTCTGGTGTAAGGGTTAAGCCAGATAACTGCTAAAGTCCTTCCCAACTCAAAAATTCTATGACGCTTGGCTTAACCAAGAACTCTGTCCACTGAACTTAACCAACTCCATAAAGTAGATTTGGATTGGATATCCAATTCAACAGCTCTGAATGTAAGATAACTAAACAGTATTACAATTTCAGTAAGGCAAAAACAGTATAAGGAGATGAAAAAGAAACTAGCACAAGAGTTTCCTTCTAGAACCAAAAGGAATAGGAACACCCCCTGAAAAATAAGAAAGGGGAATTTCCAATCCAATTATCAAAAAATACTTGTTAGATTCCTTTGCGAGCACTAGATTTTCAGTTCCCAACACAATCTGACACATCATAGGTGCTCAGTCAATATCTTTTGAACAAATGGAGTCAATGTAACCAAAATCAAGGTGCCAGTTAAAACTTTCAGATCTCTGAACAGTGTGCAAGGTTTCAAGTAATGATACTGCCTGCCTGTGGGAAAGAAACAGTGGCTGCCGAAACCCGTATTACCTTCCTGGAAGGCAGTTCAGGTGCCTACCTTTCATCTAGCAAAAGATCCAAATCCATCTCAAAACCAAGTAATTATCCAAAGAGATAATCAGACAAGTGCCCAACAATGTACGTATAGAAACAATGTGTGTGGCAACATGTGAGGATAAAACAGGGTCTCTTACTGTGTTTCTAAGAGTGAAAAACAGAAACGAGTAGAGACAACCAACAGCACTGAATTGCTTAAAAGATGAACTTACCTACCGACTATTAAAAATGAGATTAGTGTGTATTTATTGACAAGGCACACCATTAGGATTATGACTCAGGTATAAAATAGTATTTAGACATAAGAGTTCCTGTCTGACCTAGCAGTTCCACTCCTGGGTAAATATCCAAGAGAACTAAACCACACGTCCACATAAAAACCTGTCCACACACATTCAAAGCACCACTATTCGTAAGAGCCCCATGTCTGGGGGGTAGAGCCCAGGATTAGAACATGTGACTACAGAAGAGCCACAGGGCCAAACCCAATGTCTATCGAGTGATGCACCGATACACAAAATGTGGTATTATCAGTGGGCTATTATTCAGCCCTAACGAGGAATGATGTACTAACACAGGCTCTTACATGGATGAACCTTAAACACAACTAAATAAGAGAGGCCAGTCACTAAAGATCATATATTGTATGATTCCATTTATAAACTATGTCCAGAATAGGCAAATCCAGAGATAGGAAGGAGACTAATGGTGGCCTAGGGCTGGTGGAGGGGATACCAGGGAATGACTACTAATGGGTATGGGCTTCTTTTTTGGGATGATGAAAATGTTCTGGGAATCAGATAGTGGTGAGAGTTGCACGGCTCTGTGACTATGCTAATAACCATTGAATGAGACATTTTAAAAGGGTGAATTTTTACAGTGCTGTTTTTTACAGAAATAGAAAAATCCACCCTAATATTCAGATGGAATCTTCAGGGACTCCCAGGTAGACAAAAACAGTCTTCAGAAAGAAAAAAGTTGGAGGTCTCACACTTCCTGATTTCAAAATTTACCAAAAGGTGACAGTAATCAGAACAGTGTGGTCCTGGCATAAAGACAAACATGTAAGCCAGTGCAACAGAATTTGGAGTCCTTAAATTACTATGTATACAGTTAAGTGATCTTCAACACAAGTGCCAAGGGGGAAGGACAGTCTTTTCAATAAATGATGCTGGGAAAATTGGATATCCATATGCAATAGAACAAAGATGGATCCTTCTCTTACACCATATACAAAAATTAACATGGATTAAAGACCTAAAGACTATAAAACCCAAGACTATAAAAATCCTAGAAGAAAACAGAGAAAAAGCTTCACGACACTGGATTTGGCCATAATTTCTTAGTAGAATACCTAAAGCACAGGTAAAAACCCCAAAAGAGACAAATGGCACTACACCAAACTTACAAACTTCTGTGCTGCAAAGGACACTATCAGTAGGGGACAAAGGCAACACAAAGAATGGGAGAAAATGTTTGCTCATCATTGATTAAAGATGGGCAAAGGACTCAAATAGATGTATCTCCAGAGATGATACACAGATGGCCAACAAACATCTGAAAAGATGCTCAACAGCACTAATCATTAGAGAAAGGCAAATCAAAACCACAATGAGACGGGCACCTGGGTGGCTCAGTCCTTAAGTGTCTGCCTTCGGCTCAGGTCATGAGGCTCCTGGGATCGAGCCCCACATCTGGTTCCCTGCTTGGCAGGAAGCCTGCTTCTCCCTCTCTCACTCCCCCTGCTTATGTTCCCTCTCTCGCTGTGTCTCTCTCTGTCAAATAAATAAATAAAATCTTTTTTAAAAAAACCCAAAAAACCACAATGAGATATCATCTCATACCACCAGGATGGCTACTATCAAAGGAACATAAATTAGTAAGTGTTGGTGAGGATGTGGTGAAACTGAAACCCTTGCATGCTGCTGGCAGGAGTGTGAAATTCTCCATACTATGGAGAATAGTATGGAGGTTCCTTAATAAATTAAAAATAGAATTCCCATATGAACCATCAATCCCACTTCTGGGTATATGACCCAAAGAACTGAAAGCAGGGTCTCGAAGAGGTATTTCCAAGCCCATGCACCCAGCACCATTATTCACAATAGCCAAGACATGGAAGCAGCCCAGTATGCACTGACAAATGGATAAATAAAATACGGTATATCCAAATAATACAATATTATTCGGCCATAAAAATGAAAGAGATCCTATCACAAAACAACAAGAACAAACCTTGACATAAGCCAGTCAGAGAAAGGCAAATATTGTATGATTCCGTTTATATGAAATATCTGAAGTAGTCAAATTCATATGTATGTATGTATATATGTATCTATTCAAACTCCAGTATGGTTAACACGCAGTATTATGTTAGTTTCAGGAATACAACATAGTGATTCAGTAATTCTATACTTGACTCGGGGCTCATGGTGGTACGTGTCCTCTTTAATCCCCATCACCCGGTTCAACCACCCCCTCACCCTAAAGCAGTCATATTCTTAGACATGGAAGTGGAATTGTGATTGCCAGGGCCCGGGAGGAAGGGGCCGGGGGGGTGCTGTTTAATGGGTACAGTTTCGGTTTTGCAAGGCAAAAAGGTTCTGGAGATTAAGTCAGTGCACTTAACATGACTGAGCCTCCTGTTTTAAAATGGCAGAAAAAAAGGGGTAAGGTGTATTTTACAGTATGTGAATTATATCCCCAACAAAAGTTGTGGGAAAATTTTTAAGAAGCAAATTACACAACCATTTGTAACATAAAAAATGTGGATATAGAATAGAAATAAAATGTAAGCATCTACTTAAAAATGTTAACAGTGTTTTTATCACAGATGAAAAAAAATCTCTATTTTCCCACACTTTTAGACTCTTCTGGAAGAAGAAGAAATGCAGTTACCCTTCTATATAAAAAAACCAAGGCACTGTCTCTGTTTAGGGGGAGAAGCAAGAAAGACGCTACCTGGGCTGGAGTGCTCGTAGTCACAGGAGACGCCGATTCGCTAACTTTGGGCTCACTTGGGGACGCGGCTGACCCCTGGGACTCCTGGCTGGCTGGCTGGTCTGGAGACAAGGCGTCACTGCTGTCTTCGTCAAATGAGAAATCGCCCTGAGTCTGGGGATAGTCTTCCTTCCCAACGCCTAAAGAAGGAAACGATTTTCAACTTATCTTGGCCTTGGAATACCAAGCTTAAAATGATAAAGGAGGAGAAACATTGTTTATTACAAGAACAGAAGAAGCTAGATTAAAAAAAAAAAAAAAGGAAAAAGAAAAAAAAAGAAATTGAACATAACGTACTTCCCAGGGGAAGAACACACCACTACCTATGCTGAATACTCGGGGGGAAAGTCGGACCTGAATCCGATTAAGCCTTGGGATCCAACTCCCGGTTTGGGGCAGCACAGAAGACAGGACAAGTTTTTAGTGACACTGGGAATGCCAATACATTCAGTAAGATCCAGCATGTGGACAGGCTAGAGGACACAAGGCCTGCTCACCAACAGACACACAGTAAGAAAAGAGAGGAGCAAGAAGACCCACGCAGGAGATTAAGACAGAGAGACATCAGCCAAAGATAAGGTGTGGCCCTTGCGGGGATCCTGATTTGGATACAAGGGTTAGGAAAACATTAAGAGGCGTGGGAGAAAAATGGGGCCATGACTCGTTATCTGTTGATGAGTCCTACTTCTTGGAGAGGCCAGTTATATTGATGCTCTACCTTTGGGGCTCCATTTCTTTGAACGGAATCATCACTGAATGTACTACTTAGGATCACTGACTACAAACTGCCTAAGATTTAAACTTATACTAATGCAAAATTTCAAGTCCCCAGAGTAATGGAAACTATAATAGTTTTTACAGTAGGATATTAACTTTGCCAAACTGCTTGCTGAGTAAGTGGTATTATTCCAGATTTTTTTTTTCCTGCTAAAACTTATGCCAGAAAAGTGTGTGGGTGGGTGTGTGTGGGTGTGTGTGTGTGTGTGTGTGTGTGTTGATGGGGGTTGGGGATGGAAATATTAGTAACTAAGTATAAGAAGATCAGGATAAAATGAACAGATATTACCCTTTTTAATAAATACATCTGTACTCATGTGCTGTTTACTCTGCTGAACTAACAATGAACAAGCAATTTATCTTTCCTGGAAGTAAACAGAATTGAAAAGTCTCTAAAAATCTTAAACAACACAAGAGGAATTACAGAGTGTAATGTGGTAAAGTTAACTTAGAAACCACCATCATGAAATCGGAACCTAAGGACATCAACCTCAGGTGTGACAAAAGGAATCCCTGTGTTAACTGGCAAGAGATGCCAGTCTTAGCATTCACAAGGAAATAACAATAATAATGGGAAGTGGTGCAAGAGTTCATCAATTTCTACTTTACGCAAAAACAACACTCATGATTGGTGTTGGCTTTTTAGATTAAATCTGTTTTAAACTTCCAAGTTCCTCTTCCTCCCAGAAAACAGTAAATTTCTAGGGTCTTACCTATAATTGCCTCCTTAACACTGGAGTCTACAGGAAGGATGTTTTTCTCTACCAGCTCCATAGGTCCAGGTCTTTGGGCAATCTTTTCATTCAGATCATCAGCGAGTCGAGCTCTTTTCAGCTTCATCTGAGTAGCCTGCAGGGACGGCTCTGCAAATGTCTCTAAAAGAAGAAACACAGTTTTAACCATTACTTGAATTACTCTATTCCATAATGTTATTTCAGGCCAACTGGATTTAATTTAAACTGGCTTAAACATATTTTTATTTATGTGTTCTCAATGTATTTATGGAAAGAGAAAATGACCATTTAATAATGCTCTAGTATACATTTATGTATGTTTAGTCCTGGATACTTTATATTGTCTGTACAATGCCTTCAGACTCAATTTAAAATGAACGGAAGCCAAAAACTGGGGTGGTGCTATTGTTGATTTTTGGCAGGAGGGTCACATTGACATTTATTAGGTATCGGAGATATGGAGGATGGACAAGGGAGGTGTGGTCCATGGCTCAAGAACTACACAGTTTTAGAGCTGTCTGCACTGCAAAGCCAATGCCTAGAAACGGGGGCACTGGGTCTCACTTATGTTATAAGCTTCTCTGCAGGAGTCAATGGGAAGAGCTACAGATCGTATTCTTAAGACTGATCTCTGGGTGTCTCCTCCGAATCAGTCGTCATAATTAAGAACCTGGGTTTAGTTCTGAATATGTAACTTTGAAACATTCAAATATGTGGGTAACTAGTGGCCATAAAGAAGGCTCAACTCATCTACTTACAAGTGAATGAAGTTGTACAACAGATGCTAAACTAATGTAAATATCCTAACTCATTCATTTGGGTAATTCTGTCAATGACTTGCATTTCTGGTACCTCTCATTAACATTTTATAACATTGGTCTCAATGATGTTTATAACTGATTAAAAAAAAAACAAAACAGTGAGATGTTAACCCAAAATTCTGAGTTGATTGTTGTTTGCCTCGTAAATTATATAGTAGAAGAAGGTCTTTTAATGAAATTCCCCATAATTACTCTCAGGATCACTGATGTTCTTTTGGCAAAATGTCCCGGCTGAAGCCCAAAGCTCGCCAAAAGCCCACGGCCTATAGAGCACTCTCCAGCACATCTGAAGGCTTTCCTTTCCATCAGTTTAGTTATATGGTTACCGAAAGTCAACCTTGATTGTCCACAAAAGAGTTCCTTTCACTTCATATCTGATGTCAATACATGATTGAACTAAATGTTACAGGAAAATGATAAACTTTGAAAATAAAGTTATCTCTTGGGAACCTAATTGAAATGCTTTAGGATGATTTGATAAAGGGGAGTCATTAAAAAACAAATTACTATCAAATTAGGGCAATTAACAACTAAAATGTTTGGGAAAAATGATAAAAATCTAGGATTTTCAACTCAGATTGCTTTTAAAGTAACTTTCTGTTGTTTTGTTTTTTCTACCCCGAATGGAAACTGTAGATGATTTATGACGGCTGTGGTTTATGGCGGAAAGATGACGATCACGCAGGTGGATGTTTAAATGCTCTGTTAAGATCCAGGTGGGATAGTCTTTCTCCTCTCTCCCATCAGCACACCCAAGCGATACCAGCAATTATGTGTGGAATGAAATTATCCCAAAAGCAAATAATGAGAGGCTGGCATTTTGTTATGTTTCTGTTCTTGGTCTTATCATCTCCTCATCTCCCTGGCGCTGAGGTTGCATTTTAGCTGAACTTCAGAAAAATAATTTAGACTTTTGCCTGCCAAACGTCCAATTCAATCAAAATTGGGATAATGTTAAAACAGGGTGGGGGTGGTTGGAAGTTATTTTTTATATTACAAATGATACGTTCTTTCTTATTTCAAAAATCCCAACTTGAGAACAGACGTCCTAAAAACATCACTTATGGTTCATTCATATACATGGTTAGGTTTTTAAATGTTGGGTTATCTTTTTTTAAAAAAGCAAATATGATCCAAATTATTCCTTTGGATAGTTAAATGTATTTGCCTTGGATTTAATGACATGAATAAAGCCTGTTACGGTTAGAAAGCAAGTTGAGACAGACAGCATTGTTCCTTCAAAAATGTCCTTTATGGGTCAAGTAGGCGCAGGAGGAGCCACTTGTCCAGTTACTTACCAGTACATCTGCCTCTTAAAGATTCATCTGTCCCTGATAGTGGGTAGCCACTACGACCCTACCACTGCAGTTCTGGAAAAGCTCTTAGTCCGGTGGACTTCGGAGAACATAACCGAAAGTAGTGAAAGGCACAGATCTCACCTCCCACCCCAGATATGAAGACTGTCCCATAATCAGAGATTCTTTGGAGGAGAAGAGATCCTACTTTGGGCTATGGATTCCAACTCTCGATCCTTGCAATTGTTTTTACAAAGTCCTCACTGTGGTGTCAGCCTGCACCTAGTGTCTATCACAGCAGCCTGTTTCTTACCTATTGAGCACTTTTGACGATCTATACTTCATTTGTTTTGCCTGTTTATTTTCTGTTGGTGCCACCAGAATGTCAGCTTCGTGCGGGCAGGCATCCACTTCTTGGGTCTCTGGTGTCTACTCACTGGCCAGCGAACCATTACTTCAAATGAGGGCAACCTTATTGCTTCCAGAAGATTTCTGTACATGTCTGACCTTTAGGATATTATTTCTTATGTTGAGCAACAACCCAAGACTTTACTTTGTAATACCAATCTAATTCTAATACTGACTCTATCATTAGACCAGAAGAACAAATACAATATTCCTTCTACTTGAGAACTCTCTCTCAATCTTTTGAGAAATTTCCAGATTCTTTCTGTGTCATCTCAGGGTTGAACACACTCACGACTATCACAGGGTCAAGTTTCTGGTCTTGATCAATAAATCAGTCAGAGAAGCAGAACAACAAAAGGAAATATAACTTGGGAACGTACGGTGGGGAAACCGGCTTTTAACAATGGTGTGTCTCAGAGAGAAATATATCCTGGCCTGAGCCACACGTCTCACCAGAGAAGGAGCAGAACTGTCCGTACCATCATGTCACAAGTGACGAGGATGGACCATCGAGAAAACCTGGGGGGGCTGAGTGGAGGGTATTTATGTTAATGATCAGATCAAGCAGGACTGCTGTGGGTCAGTGACAAGAAACAGAAGACATTAAGTGTGGGCACTGCACCAGGTACATAACAGGGTCTAGGCAGCTGGAAATCTAGGGTTAGACTCGTGGTCCACTGTACCCTTCATGACTTAATGGACAGATGTTCCTCACTGATGAAGAAATCCTCTGGACCAAAAATGTTTTTCCAGAACAGATGGTAGAGACATCTACGGTACCCGTTGGTGGGGGAAGAGTCAGTCCACAAATTGGTTATTTGGAGATTCCAACGCCCCTTCCCCGTGTAGCTAACATAACATTTTAGCTTTGGGTCTTCATGTTGCTATCCAATTTGGAGGATGTCAGCCTGTGCGGTAAAAAGTAACCAAAGTGGGGAAAAAAAAACCCCAGCAATGGTGGAGTTCTCACTTCTTTTCTTGAGAAAGTGAAGTAAAACAAGCAGAAATAAAATTTTTACCTTCTAAAATGTGCATTCTGACAAGTTCAGAACGATCTGGTCGGCTCCGAATCTTATGCTTCAAAAAGTTTTCAGTCTTTTAAAAAAAGAGAGAGAGAAAGTCTTACCATAAATTGTTTATGACTTACTGTGGTTTTACATTTTTCTCTCAAGGTACTCCATTTAAATAAATTGTACAGTCTTTGGTCATGATTTTGGGAAGTAAAGAGCAGAAATTAGTACTTTGAAAAGCTATTATCCAATATATAATTTAAATTGCAGCCTTCAAAGCTGCATAGGGATTTGAAGGGCACACTGGTATAAAGTAAGTACTTTACAGACTTGGAAAAGGCAAAAGCTCATAATTTGAAGAGACATAGGATTTTGATCACCCAAATAGCTAAACATCTACACTTCAGGTCACATCATAATCCACCTAAATTACAAATTGCTTTAAGGTCCTAGTGTATGTTTGTTGGCGAATTCATATCCTTGATCATATTTTCTAATTCAGAACAGTTCTCAACTTGAACAATAAGGCTTTCAAATGGATCTTATATTTTATAAGATTGTAAGGGATTATTGCATTCTGGGAAAATTCCTACGGAATTTTTGGAACATGCTTATTTTCATATTACATGATATAAGTTTTTCCTAAAGGAAAAAGAATGAATATGCACAAGGGTCTTTTTAGAGAAAAATAATAAACACGAAATCGATGTGTAACTAGGACGGAGGCCGCTCGCAGAGTAGAGCAGAGCTGAACCCAGCAACATCCTTTTATTCAGCAAACCCTCCTGCCCTTCCAAGGTACAGGACACCATGGACCCAAAGGTGGGGGTCAGGACAAGACTGGGCTGTTGGTCTGCAGGGGTTGCAAACGGCAGAACTACCCCATTATTCGTCTAAAAACCACTGGTGCGCCCCCGACAGCAACAAAGCGAGGTGCAATCCGTCCTTTGTCCACGAAACTAGTTACAAGTCTTAGAAGAACAAATTTGAACGTCGTGCATTTCCCACAAACTCCCAAGGTAAGACCACCCAAGAATATATTGCTCTACATGCCATGTGTCCTGAAAATACACTGCATTTTCTCTATTGACGATATTTAGGAGTTAAGACTGCTACTTGCCCGCAGGTACTTTAAAATAAAAGAGAAGCAGAGAAGAAGAACATTTGAAACTCAAATTTCTTACTCTGGCTCGTTCCAAGCTTTTTATCTGCTCATGGAATGCAGCTGGGCTCTTCAAAGCTGTGAGAAGAACAGGAATCATTTTGGGAGTAGAGACAGAGGCGTTAATATTAGCGTGCATTATGTCGGTGTTCCCTCCTCATCTTATCAGCTTGTATCTACGGCTTCATCTATTCCTAGTTCCTCTAGGAGATTTAGGAAATTGGAAACCTTAAATGTTTCAGAATTAAAACTACGTCTTCACAAATAAAACAAATGAACATTTAAAAGAGAGTCGTATACACAATGGCAATGCAAATGCCAGGTCAGCTGGTTCTGGCCAATAACTGGGCCAAGTTACCATCCCCAAGGGAACTGAGTGGTGATTCCCTGACAGGTCTTTGCTCTTCGTGGCCCGATAAGATGGTGGAAAAAGCCCCAATGTCCTCAGGACATTTAACCTAGGGGTGATCTAATCTGGAACATGAGGGCACTCTGCACTTCCCGTCTAGCAGAGCTGAGTTACCATGTACCGTGCGCCCACACGCTCCTAGCCCGATGCGCTGTGGCCCATCACAATTACATCGCTGTTGATGATCACAGCGACCTCGCAAGGTAGGTATTAGCCCCAGCACAGACAAAGGGCTCAAAGCGGTTCACTGAATTCTTGAAGTCATACAACTAGACCGTGGTCAAAGTAGAACTTAAATCTAGAATTGTGAATTAGAAAGTTTCATGCTTTCTATTGTATCACAACACGACTTACTCTAAAGACACAGTGCTTCTTTAATATGTTAACTATCAGTACGTTATTCCAGAATCCGAGTGAGGATAAGCAGTGTTTTGCTAAAACATCACACGCTACGGTATTTCTATCAATTGTCTTTGCAAAACCTTTTGTGTGTACGTCCACTTATAGCTCCGGGCAGTCAGATAATGTGGATGGGATTTGGGCTACGCTTACTTGGTCTGTCACCTCCAAAACTTGGCCTATTGGCTCTTGGCAGAATTATTTTCAGCTCTGGTACTTGAAGCACTGCAGAGACTCCCGGAGCCCAGCCCAAACAGGTCTGACTAGTGGTGGTGTCTTGAACATCCTCGTCTGATACTATGTGACTGGCTCACTGTCAGGACTGCAGTGGTAGAGAAATCTGGCAGCTCATCAAACCAGCCTGTGCGTCTACCGTAATACTAGATTTAAAATATTTAGATAATAGTAGTCCAGGAAAAAAAAGTTTTACTGGGAAAAATACCTACTGCAGAGAAAAATTGTTCTAGGAACCAAAAAAAAGTATTACCAATGAGTCAGATGACACAGAAGCATAAGTATGTTTTGTAATTTCTCTTCAGTCTTTTAAAGCCAAGTTAAGTTACTTTTTGGAGAAATCAATTTTTAGATAAACACTCCTATAAATAATCCTAACACCAAACCAACTAGTCATCCTCTCTAAAATATAAAATCACCTCCAAACTTAGTGAGTAAAGGTAAGACGACAATGGGCAAATATTCTAAAATTAATCAACTCTAAAAAATGAAGGAAGGAGGTATCAGGATACTTGTACATTAGGTGTACTTGGGTAAGAAAGGGTTTATTTATTAATTTTAAGTAGAGTGCTTATTAGTCTATAACTGAGATGCACTTCATTATAGATTGCACATTATACTGTATCAAAGATAATTATTTGAATTAAAGTAGAACAAGGTTTTTGAATTCATTTTATCATCCCACTTTTGCAAGTCTAAGTAACAGTTGACCTATTACATAGAGATGCCTTCAATTATTTCACAACTAAAACAATCGTTCATGCATGCAGTAAGACCTGATCTTAACCCAGTTTCCCAATTTTCTTTATGTCATACAGAATTCGGGTACATCTTTGAAGCTGCATCTGGTTTTCAGAATGTATTTGAGATGACTCTCTTAGGCTGGCAATGCTGACGCCTGGTCCTCCTCAGCTCATTTGGTAAATCGTATATGGACCCAATGGACGCAGCTCAAAGCAGAATGTGCTCCAGGTTCTCCTCGGACATGTGCATTTTGCTACATCACCCTGGAGGTGACAGTGGCGCTGAAATCTTACGTGGCATGATGCCCTGGTCCACCAGTTGCTCCCTTGTCCTCCTCTGCTGCAGCCTCAGCTGGAGCACTGTGAAAAGGAAAGAATCACCATTGGAGTTTGTAAGAAACAGCAGGATCCAACTTACCAAGTCCCAGGTGAGATACAACTAAGCTTTATTAAACATCTCCTATTCCTAACCGAGTAAGGGTACTACCTAGCACCATCTGACTGATAGAAAATCGATGTGCAGTTTCTACCTGTTTGGTGAACTCTGAAGTTCTCCTAGCACATTTTTTGTTTAGTAAATAATCTTAATTTAATGAATAGAGCTAAGTGTTGTTTAAATACAATCACAAAGTACTCAGGCAATAAACCAAAATGGTTGGCCTATACATTAAGACTTCCTGGGGCGCCTGGGTGGCTCAGTGGGTTAAGCCTCTCTCTCTTTGGCTCAGGTCATGATCTCAGGGTCCTGGGATCGAGCCCCACATCGGGCTCTCTGCTCAGCAGGGAGCCTGCTTCCCCCTCTCTCTGCCTGCCTCTCTGTCTACTTGTGATATCTCTCTGTCAAATAAATACATAAAATCTCTAAAAAAAAAAAAAAAAAAAAAAAAAAAAAGACTTCCTAATAAAAAAGTCTAATTGTTAGAAATAGAAATGTGGGATTCCTTGACATTAATTAGGTTTTTTTTAAAAGCAAGTTAATAACAAAAATTTATTTTAAGATTGGCTTATTTGGAGAGACTTGTGCCATCTGGAACAAGTTTTAAATAGCTTTAATGAGGACCAAATTTGTAATAAAAATTAGACCTGTGAGATATTACTAATGACCCAAAGGAAAAGTTCTATATTAAGAACTTTAAGTTTAATAATCTTTGCACAAACATAACATCATGTCTCATTCTACAAGTTCTCAAAAAGCTGAAATCAATTGATATCATTTTAATGAAGAAAGGATAAATGAACTATTAGAACTTGTAGGGAATGAAGAATACATCACAAAATGTAAAAATCCATTTTGCCAAATTTAATAAAAATAATTTCCCCCCTTGATTTCTCAAGCAGCTTCCTTTCCCAGCATCTATTTTTTTAAGCTGGAAAATGAGCCAATTTCACACGAGAGGAATACATGAAGTAACTCCGAAAAATACCTTCCTTGGTTTACCTCACATTCAATTTTAAGTTTCTATTTTGATTTTTATGGTTTCATCTGTGGATGAAAACCAAGGTTAGGCTCCTTAAGGGTCTGAGTAAGGGCTGCTAAGATGCTTAAAAAAATTTTTACCTTTATGTATTTCTTGAAGAAAGAGAGAGAATGTTCTAGCAAGGGGGTGATGGCTGCAACACTGGTTAGCTCAGACCAGTCTCGTACCCATGCTCAAATGCAATGAACACGATGGCTCCTACTTGCAATAAACTTCTGGTATCTAAAGATGCAGGGTCCACGGCCCTTATATCCTTGTTTCTTGTTTGCCCTTGTGCCAACTATAAAGCATAAGCCTAGATATATTTCCAAAACAGTCTAGACTGTAAAATGGCTTTTGAACACATTTTCTTATTCATTGCTAGAAATGAATGTCATCCTTTATTAAATACTGAAAGAAAATTGTTTTGCTTCTTCTGGGCGCCATATGATCACAAAGCATCACTGACATCCCATTTAGAAGCAAAGCAACTGACCCAAGATTCTATTACACGAAGCAAAAGAAAAATTTAACGGGTCAAAAAAATATATGCATATGCTTCTCACATTAAAGTGGTTTGTGATACTTTGAATCAATTATGCTCTAACACAAAGATCTTCTCCCTGATAACTTACAGTTTACTGAGGATAGTATGTTCCCATTGTGGTACTTCACTAGGAACAGAAATAACCCCAAGAGATGACCCCTGAAGAGGATAGCACCCAGATGCCTGCACACCCTAACATTCTTCTATGAATGCTAAAGCTAATGCTTGTCTGAGTTTGAGACGGTCACACCAAGAGGCAGAATCCCAACAAGAGGAATACTGAGAGGAGAAAAGGGTGAGGACAATGTCCAGTTCAAAGGCTGACACTTCTGGAACACGGCGGTCCATGTCTGCTGACGCATCTCCAGCAGGAGCAGCCTTCCTTTCTCACAAGGGAGTCCTCAAAGAAAGGTGTAAAACAGAAAGGGTAACGAAAACATCAATAGCCCCCTTCTTTGGTTTAAAACGAACAAACAAGGCACCATACTTGTGAGACAAATGTAGCAAACACAATACATATTTTTAGGGCGAATGGCATCTTGGAATGACAGATAGGCTGGCGACAACTTCATGGGCAAACCAACAGTGATGACAACAGCCCGTTAGCCTCGAAGCGTCTCCCGACCAGACCCCGGTCAGCTGCACTCATGCACGGTGACGGCCGCCCCGGCAGCTGGAGCATCTTGGACCAGAAATCACGTTCTCATGCTGACATGCAAAGGTTTGTGCTACCACGAGGGTTAACACGCAGAGCAAATGCATGTCACCAACTGTTCAAGTAAAACCAACACCAAACGCGGACCACGTGTGTTTTCCATCCAGCAAAACAAGCTTTCTCATGTCGCACTGCTTGAAGGTAGAAGATTCTGCCCAATCAATTCCCTCCTCGTTGCCTACAGAATATTCCCAAGACTCAGCATCATCACACTGCAGCGTTACTCCAAGCGGGGCGGCAGGCAGCCCCCGGCAGGCACGTTCGCAGACTGGGGCCCACCTACTCGGGTCTGTTACCGGCTGCAAGGTGCATGTCTGGGATGCACGGCTGAGGGCAGCAGGCGCAGTGGCTGTAAATGGAAGGTGTGCTTGAAAGCAAAGCCAGCAGCAAGGACACGAATGGATGAGGAGGCAGGGGCACAACTAACTAGCCAGGCCGTTAAGACCGATGACCCGGCCCGATTTCCTGTGCGCCTGCAGCACGAGGTGGGCGGTGCAAGGACACGTGATCCTGAGTATAGGGCACAAGGCCCTGCAGAGAGACTCGGGTACACTGCCACTTTGGGTCAGTGTCAAACACAATTACCGTATTGGCCCATGTGAAATACAGCCAGTCACTCACAACCTGATCAAAGTTTCCCTGGGAATAACTACTGCTTATAAAAAGCACACACAGGTGCAGGCTCAGTTCTGGGAAATATCAAACTTCTTTTTAGTACTTGCCGCTCATCTAATTAGTACACAAGTTCATGTTTAAGATGTGACGAGCAGGGGTACCTGGGTGGCTCAGTGGGTTAAACCTCTACCTTCGGCTCAGGTCATGATCTCAGGGTCCTGGGATCGAGCCCCGCATTGGGCTCGCTGCTTGGTGGGGAGCCTGCTTCTTCCCCCCCACCCCCCCCACCTGCCTCTCTGCCTACTTGTGATCTCTCTCTGTGTCAAATAAATAAATAAAATCTTAAAAAAAAAAAAAGATGTGACAAGCACCATCTGCACCCTGGAGGCAGAGTGTCCAGGCCAGGGAAGACAAGGCCACATGACTGTCCTCTGACCACCGGAGCTGGGAAAAGGCAGAGGTGTTCAGCCCAGACAGTGAAGGAGTGCGGGGCCCTCAAGACTGAGGACCCGACCTTGTTAATGATCACAGAGCGGTCTGCAGTTGTGGGATCAAGATGCTTTCTCGGGTTTCTCTGGGGCCTTTATGGATTCAGCCTGGAGACCGACGCCTCCTGGCAGGCTGCAGACTCACGTCCCCACGGAGACAGGGAAGGCCCAGACCGCTGACCACCGCTGGGCCTGCTGCACAGTTGTCGCTCTTAAGACAAAGGAGGAAACTGTCACGCCGGCTGGTCTCTGGAAAACCTGACACACACTGCACGTGTCGATAAGATTGCATTTCTGTGGCCACAAACGCAAGCCCAGACCCTGGTCCAGCGTACTTTCCTGTGGTGGCGGCAGGTGGTCGTACAGCTGCCTGAGAAGCCAGTGCCTCGTGTCTGGAAACCGAAGCTGACAGCCTTCTCCCTGGTGCTGAGGTGAGCTGATCAACTGAGCTACTGGGCTGACACCACGGCCTCCATCCTATTAGGAAACAGTCTAAAATCGATGGTTCTCCATGGCCATTTTGCAAATACTACATGCCAGATAGGAAAACATGTAATCTAGGGGTGCCTGGGTGGCTCAGTGGGTTAAAGCCTCTGCCTTGGGCTCAGGTCCTGGGATGGAGCCCCGCATCGGGCTCTCTGCTCAGCAGGGAGCCTGCTTCCCCCTCTCTCTGCCAGCCTCTCTGCCTACTTGTGATCTCTGTCAAACAAATAAATAAAATCTTTAAAAAAAAAAAAAAGGAAGAAAACATGTAAATCTAGAGAATTCTGAGAGAAAAGAAATGGTTCAAAATAGTGAGTGGCTCATCCTGTCAGAAAACAAAGGACATAGTAATAACAGAGTAAAATTGAATTAATGTTACAACTGCTCATATGTGAACATTTTTCAAAGATAAAGACATTCTTTGAGAATGTAGAAATGAAATAATCCAACACAGGGTCCCAGGAAGTGTGTAAGTTGAAACTCAACAAGTTTCATTCCCAGAAGAAAGAATATCCTTATGTGGTCCACACAAGGTGTAACCATAAAGTAGTGAGACTAATCTCTTTGTGCGCAAACCAGCATCTTTTGAAATTACTGAAGATGTGTGAGGACATAGATATGGACTACTTATATCCACTTCATTTAGAGAAAAAAAATTCTCATCAATTATTGAATTTTTCCAAGGTGCATGGGTCTTAATACTTTCTAAGGCTAATAGTCATAGTTTCCTCTTCCATTTCAACAAAGGAAAAAAAAACCCACAATTTTGAAAATTCTACTTCATGTTATTCTTGGCCACAACAGATAAAAACAATATTATTGATCAACAGACGTGTTTGTAACTTGCTCTTTTTCTAGAAATGTAAAAATGTGAATTTTAACCAAATTTAACCAATTTTTAACCACCATTCCAAAGAATGAAAGGTAGCTTATCATCTAATGTTAAAGAGGAAATGTCCATTTAATTCACCATCACGAATAGTTTACACATTGAGGAGTACTTTCTTTAGTTCCTTTCTTCCACTTCTTAAATGGACTAAACTGTCTTAGTTTTCTATAGAAAAAAAAAACAAACCTTAAAAGGCAATGATGTCTTTCACATAATAACTTATACCCACCTCAAGATTTTCAGCTGCTTTTTGAACCAAGGTCTTTTCTCTTTTGTTTCTATATGTACAATATTTGAAATGCTTTTATAATAATACACAATTAAAGTGCTTTTTCACCATAAAGGAAAAAAACCCCCATATTATGCAGCATTTTAATAACAGACGGCAGTTTAGTACGAGTTGAACAAGCCAAAGCAAAGCACGGTTTTGGTGCACACGCTTTGCAAGGGGACATCTGAGGACTGTATACTATAAAAACAAGGCAGAAATGACCCTTTCTGGGAAGCGATGTGGCAGTCAGCCATGGTCTTGGAAATTCTTTATAAATAGCTGCTTTCAGTTATGGGGTATGAAGGAGGGTAGGTTAAGAAGGGGAGAGGAGATGAGCAGCTGTCTGAAAGTTAGAGGACTCAATGTATGTTATTTGCTTGTAGGACATTGGGCAGAATAGACTGCAGAATCATGAGGGCTGGAAAAAAGCCCCAAGATCCTGAGCAGTTAAAGTGAAGGCCGGGGAAACCAGGGGCAAAAGCAACAATGGAAAACCAAAAAACACTCTGGAACTGATTCTGTCTTGACTCCAAAGGCAGTACTAGGCAAAAAACAGGCCCCTGTTTCTGGTTTTAAATTTAATTTTTTTCAAACAGATGTTTGAGTAAAGAGAATAAAGCGATTGGACTTGGCAAAAATTGATTATGTGTTGTTTAAGCTGCATTAAATTAGGGGCCTCATCCTATAAATACAAGACAATGTTACCATCACATTATCTTTTGAACAGACACACAAGGGAGTAATGGGCCCCCGCATCATATCGCAGGACAATGAAGTCTGAGGGCCCCATCTAGTCTGGGGCGCCTGGACTGCTTATTAAAGCAGCAGTTTCATGGTGAAATTTACACCTGCATTTGCTTAGTCCGGGTAAGGCCAAAAATTTGAAGTCTTGAAAAAATTTACATTCAGAGAGCAAAAGACCGATGAACTTTTCCTTAAAAATAGATGTTTTAAAAGGTGATGGTGGTTATTAATACTTTTACTGCGACCACTACTGCTTCAGATACCTGGTAAAAGTAACCACTGCTTTTTTTCAAATATAAAACCATAAGGATGTTTTTGAAGACTTTATTATTACTTCCTTAAAGCAGTTTTAGGTTTGTAGCAAAACTGAGAGGGAAGTACAGATTTACTGCGTACGCCCCAGCCCCCATACATGCAATCCTCCCCCAACCATCGGCAGGACTAAAAAAAATTTAATTCCACAAAGATTCACAGGCATACAGCTCTTTGCTGTGGATGGGTTTCTGTAGTCAGAGGGTAACAGCCACTTGCTGAGGGGTTTCCTTCCGGGCCTGGGTCTCAGAAATATGCCACTATACCACCAATACCTCCAATAAAAATCCACGTTTTATGATTTTTTATTTGTCGAGATAAAAGTGACACACACACACATAAAAAAGGCACTAGAAAAGTGAAAGCCAGTCCATCCCGCTCCATACCTCTCACCTTCTCTGCAAAGGTAACCACTGTAAAACTTCTATGGCCCCAGAGGGTGTTTTGTGAATATTCCAGCATATAAAACATGCAAAGGAGATACACGGGGTAGGATCATACTATTCATGTAGGGTGGTGATTTGTTTGGAAAAAAAAAAAAAAAGCCCCACAATATCTAGCTCATTCTTCTTACTGGCTGTATGAATGTATATGTATACATATGGATGTATCATCATATACATGTAAGTTTCCATATTTTTCGCTATTATCAACAATGCTGCATTGATTGTCCTCATTCACTTTTGGGTATCCTTTCCATGATGATGATGATTATAAACATAAAATGTATGATAATGGAACACGCATTTAAATTTCTGATAGGGGCACTTTGCAATCCAAATGGTTTCTGTAATCTATATTCCCACTTACGAGGTAAGAGAGTACCCTTCTGTTCATCCCTCCCCCATGATGTACAGCCTCATGTTTTAAGGTAACTTTAAAATTCAAAAACAAAGATCACTTCTACTCACCCAAGACTGATGAAATGGCAAACATCATGCCAAAATAATGGTGAAATTCGATATAACTAATCAGGAGTGAGGGACCAAAAGATATCAAAAGCATGAGTGAGGATGATGGGGCAGGTTTTTGACTGAGCAGACATTCATGGTGGTTGTCAGGAGCCCCGCTCAAGCTGTCCCTTGCACACCTCCTTTTTATTTTTAAACTTGGTAGAATTTTTCTGATGTTCCTGGGTAGAAAGCTTAAGCACAAGACATCTCATTTTTTTCCCTTCAACACAGCTGAGAGATGTAACAGACAGATTTAAGATATATTTAGAATAAAATCAACAGTATGTGGTAAAGACTGGATGTTGTGTTTCTAGGAGAAAGAGACAAGGAAGACGACGCCCAGGTTTCTGGCTTAAGCACCTGGGTAGGCCATTTACCGAGACGAAGAGTCCGAGCTGGCCATTCGGGAGTTCAGTCTTGGACGTGTGTGAATCGGAGGCAGAGAGGTCAAACCGACCATCAGCTCTGCAGATCCAGATATCAGAGGAGAGGTAATTGGCAGGAGACTGAAATTTGAAAGTCATCACTCAAGTGGCATTTGAAGCCATGAGTGTTCGCTGAGCTAGAAAATAAAGAAAAGATAAGGCAAAAGAAGCCGGAGATTCAGCTCCTAGGAAACTTAATAATGACAAGCCCACATATGGGTCAGTTAGGGGATGAAGATCCAGCAAAGGAGGTTGGAGGAAGTGGTCTATGAAGAGGAGGAGCCTGTGTAGAAGTGTTTCTAGCAGGGGGTCATGACCAACTGTGGTTTCCACGCACGAGGAGCTACTGCTTGGAGGGATGGGTGGAAGTCAGACCAGAGCAGGTTACGGAATAAAGGAGGGGCATGGGTGTGAATGAAGCGGCTGGAAGCGATGTTTTCAAGATGTTGCCCCGAAGGGTAGGAGAGAAGGTGAAGAGCTTGAGACATGTGGAAATTTCAAGCCAGAATACACCCGAGCCAGTTTATAATTGACCATGATCCAGAGACAGCAAAGGGGAGGGGAAGGACGAGAATGAATGACTATGAATGAGAACGCACAGGAGAGGAGCAGACAGTAGGTCCCCTGACGGGGAGAGGATTCCGAGCACACAAAGACGGCTTTTGTGAAGAGATCCTTCCTCTGTGACAGCAGGAGGGTAAAGACGACTGGGTAAAGCTAGGTATCTAGATTTGGTCTGGGATGTCCAGGGATTTCCCAATGACAGCTGCTATTTTCTCAAAGAGGGAGGACAAAGGCGACTGGCTGAAAGTGAGAGGAATGAAGGAAAAGTTAGTTTGAGGCCAGTGAAGAAGGAGGATGGAAATAATCACTGCAGACTGTGAAGAGCAAGTTGGCAAGAGAAACAAAGTTATTTGTAACCGAAATGCTCCAATTAATAATGGCAACAGCTTGGGGGACAGAAGTCAGTCAGGAAACTGGCAAGTCACTCACTGGCTCTGAACTTTATCATTTTGATCAGAGAAAAGACCACAAGATACAAAATTAGAACATTTGGCAGTTCTTCCTAAAGCTCATTATACAAAGTTTTAGCGAAGAAGGGTCCCAGCCTGGCAATTCCACTTCTAGGTGAACTGGAAAGAATGGAAAATGGGGGCTCACAGACACACACACACATACACGTGTGCAGAGCAGCACTCTTCCCAATCACCAGGAGCTGAGAACAGTCCAAGTGTCTGCCATGAAAGAACAGTAAACACTGTGGCCTGTCCACACGATGGGACGTTATTCAGCCATAAAAAAGAATGCGGCATTGACACCTGCCATGACACAGGTGAACCTGGAAAACATCATCCTCTGTGGAGGACGCAGACGCAAAGGCCACATGGTAGACGGTTCCATGTATGTAAAATACCCAGAATTAGGAAATGCAAAGACAGAGTTCAGACTGGTGTCAAGCAGGAACTGGGGATGGAGGCGGGGGCATGGGAGTAACTGCTTAATGGACACAGGGGTTTTTTTAGGGTGATCAAAATGTTTTGGACAATATGGTGAATATACTAAATGCCTTTAAATTGTTCACTTTAAAGTGCTTAAGTTGAGGTTACACCAATTTTATCTCCCCCCCACAAATACACACACACACACACGTTAGCAGAACAACAGATTTTAAGAAACCAGTAAAGCTCAATAATCAAATCTCTCATTTCTCACTCACCCCTCACCAGCACTCTACCACCATAATTCCATGGACCACCAATGGACCACAGAAAGACGTCATCTTTCTGTGGTGTGGTAACTATAGCAACAGCCACATTTTAGATTCCCTGCCATGGTGAACTCCAGGTTTTGTTGGGGTTGTTCTGGCCTCTATTTCCCCTTCTAGATGACATCCCTATATTCTAGCACCTTCTACAATGGTCAAAGTATAGAAGTTTTATTAAACATGTTTTACTTAATTTTATGGTATACTTACAGTATAGAGCAGAGTTATATTTTCTAAAGAAAGAATATCATGTCAAATTTAAGAATAAGTCAATGGAAGGACTTCCTATGGGCAAAACCAAGATTGTTTCACTTTGTTGCAGGAATTTGAGGCTTAGGGTATTTTTGAGTTAATATCAGTGCTAGAACATAAGACAAAGTCTAATTATGTTGCTTTCAAGGGTATAAGAAGACAAATAAGGGAAGGTGAAGGGCAAAGGAGTAAAGAAAACCATGAAAAACTGGCAGACACTAATTTGTTTTCATCTCCACTCACAATTAATGTAAAATTCATGATGCATTAAAGAAGAGAAAAAGCACTTAAGTACTCTCACAAATGAAG
>CM053621.1:9080600-9130924 GCA_028646535.1 Procyon lotor | reverse complement strand
AAAAAAAAAAAAAAAAAAAAAAAAACCTATGCAAATTGGCATTTGAAAAAGTTAGGGCTTAGACCACATAGGAAATACTGCCTTTCAGGGCACCTGGGTGACTCAGTGGGTTAAAGCCTCTGCCTTCGGCTCAGGTCATGATCTCAGGGTCCTGGGATCGAGCCCCACATCGGGCTCTCTGCTCAGCAGGGAGCCTGCTTTCCTCTCTCTGTCAAATAAATAAATAAAATCTTAAAAAAAAAAAAAAAAAAAGGAAATACTGCCTTTCTTTCCAATGTCAGAAAGCCTACTGTATCCTTAGAAAGTCCACCCGGCTGGGGGAACGTGCAAAGAGGCAGGGGGTACAAACTTTGGAATTCTACACTTGCTGGCAAGGAGGTCACGGTCTAAAAGTCACCATTTACCCTCTATTAGGAATTAAAAATGAAGTCAAAACGAGAATGCTAACGGTCCCGGCTCACATACTATAGCTTTCCTGAATTAATCTGCAGCATGAGGTCAGGAAAACAATGTTTCCAATACTCAGCCTTGGAAATTTACAGGCACTTTGATAACTCCATGGTTGGCTGCTGCTTCTGTTACCATGGAAACAGACTGCTAAAAATGGGGCATGTTTCTTTAAACTGATCATACCTTCATACAAATTCCCTTCTCCTTTTTGTCAAAAGTTGGAATGAATTTAAAGTATGCTTCTCATGGTGTGACAACGTGATGTCAAGCCAGGGGGCCTGACACAGATCGGCAGGGATGACATTAGTCTGCGGCAGATGTACAGAAGGATATTATACATATATGCATTTTAAACATCTCATTTGGTTAAAAAGTGATGGAAATAAAGTACACAGTGGCAT
Organism: Procyon lotor; assembly: GCA_028646535.1. Taxonomy (NCBI): domain Eukaryota; kingdom Metazoa; phylum Chordata; class Mammalia; order Carnivora; family Procyonidae; genus Procyon; species Procyon lotor. The sequence continues at coordinate 9,130,073 of CM053621.1, read as the reverse complement.
AAAAGCAAGTGTAACACAAATAACAGGCACTTCAGAAGTAAAATCAACCACTTAACTGCTTCATCACCAGCAACAGAAAGAAGTTAAACCAATACTCGATTTGTTTCTTTGCGACAAGTGGTTTTTAATCTGCAGGACGATGCCGGCTCTGCACCCAAACTTCTAGATTTCTTACTGCCTATGGGTCTGAGAGAAGATACTATTTTTCTTATTTTGGGGGCAATCAGAAATCCTATATTCCACCACCACATCAGAATTTCAAGTATGCAGCTCTAGGTAGAGGTGCTGACAGGTAAAAGCTCTTTCCTGATTCCTCTAAGATGGGAAGATGTATGTAGCATAAGAGACTCTGAAATGTCTTAATGTAAATGCCGGGCAGCCTCTCTGAATAAAAGGATAATTGACAATGCAACAGGAAAACTCGAATATTATTTACCTCCAATTAGCATGTGCTACTCTACTGAGGTCCCCTGATCCTGGCTCCATAGCTTGGCTTCTCTGTCCACTGTGTGGATTCAGGAATGGGACTGATACGCACGCACGCGCACTCACCTAGTAGTTACCCGTGTACGCACATGCGCACAGCAACCTGCTCGCCAACACGAGAAGAGAATGGAGAAGCAGGCTAACCTGTGTGCGGTCCTCGTGTCACAGCGACCGTACATGACCATGCAGAGGAAGGCAGACCGTACATGACCATGCAGAGGTGCAGCCCTTCAGGCCAATGGACTAGCGTGGGTTGGGGAGGGAGAGGCATGCTGGGAGAGAAGAGCGAAAGAGGGACACAGAAGCACAACCTGCTTCTGGACCCAGGGGCATGGCCTCCCTCGTGGGAGGGTCTGAGTGTGTGGGGTGAGACTAGGAGGCAGCTCTACGTCTGCTTGAGTGAAGACCCCTGTGAAGACTGCATTTGAGGAAGGGGACACAGGCAAGGGTGGTGGCCATGGTGAAACAATGCTGTGGGTGAGAGAAAGATTTCTGAGGTTGAGCCGACAGATCTGGTGACAGGACCTGGTGGCAGGTGATGAGGAGGAGGTCAGGGATCATAAGTCCCATTTAGGTTCCCAGCAGAAGCCAATGGGTGGACAGAGGTGCCCTTAAAGGTGACAGGAAACTGGAGGAGTCTGTTTCCTGGAAAGAGGAGGCCCACTGTGGCCATGAGGGACGTAGAGGGCTGTGCAGGCCTAGAGCACATGACAGATGGCTGGCCAGCACAGGTGTCGCCCTCTCATTTGGACCAAAGCTCACATGGGTTTCTTCTGTGCTGTTACGTGTGTGCACGTTTTCACTCCTACGTTATCATTCAGTTGCTCACTTTTTAGGCTATGAGCTCCTTGTATGCTGGAATGACGCTGAGTCCAAATTTCTGCACAATGAAATTATTTCTAATAAAAAAAACAAAATTATATAACTTCATCTCAAAAAGAGCATTCATCCATTTAAAAAAAAAACCACTGACTCATGCCTGGGAAGAGAGATCTTTTACTTTTCCTTCACACCTATCCGTTATTTTAATTTGTTATAAGGACCATGTCATATGCTTCCAATTTATTTTTTTTAAAAAGTTAATTCAAGAAAAAAACAAAACAAAAACATTAATTCAGTGACACCTCACTATACAACATTTTTAATTTTGTAGAACATTGACGGAACACAGAGAAAGAGGAAATTCTCAGAGGAATCAAATTAGACGTTGCAAAACTCATGTGCTTTTGCTCAGAGAAGGCTTTGTAGCATTCTTTATTTTAACTGCCCATTTGTCCCTTTCTCCCACCACGGCTCAATAAATGTATTTTAGTTGAGTCAACAATACAATCACGATCTTACTATTCCATTTTGTTACTTTGTTGCTCACCTCACAGAAGCTTAGAAGCAACATAACAGAAAAGGGAGAACCACCAGATTTTGGCAAAAACCAAACCATAAATAACAATGCTAGGGGCACCTGGGTGGCTCAGTGGGTTAAAGCCTCTGCCTTCGGCTCAGGTCATGATCTCAGGGTCCTGGAATCGAGCCCTGCATCGAGCTCTCTGCTCAGTGGGGGCCTGCTTCCCCCTACCCCCCCTCTACCTGCCTCTCTGCCTACTTGTGATCTCTCTCTCTCTCTCTCTCTGTGAAATGAATAAAATCCTAAAAAAAAAATGTATACTCTAAAAAATTAAACAAATAAATAAATAACAATGCTAGTCATCTAGTAATGATCTAGGGATCATCCTATGCATTGGTGAGTGATTTTACACACATTGACAGTGCCTTAAGGCACCAATGCATCACACAAGGGGTTATGAGTTTATAACTGAATTATAAATTATATCTGAAAGGAGGAGTTCAAATCACACTGTTCAAGAAGGCAGAGAGGGGGATAATACTCTTTAAATACCTGTTGCATAATATTAACGTGTCTATGAGATGCAGGACACTGGGGATGAGGTACAAAAATGATCCACACGAGGATTCTATCCCCCAAATCATTAGAGTCTAAGAGTGAAGACAATACAGATAAACGTGTCACAGCACACACAGTCACACACAGTCACGGCAAAAGGTAAAACGTGATCATGAACAGATGCAGATGGAGTTACTGGGAATATGCAGGGGAAAAGAAAGTATTTTCAGCTGATAGGGTCCTGCGACTTTCTTTAGGGAATGGCACTGGGATTGGGTTTTCGGCAACTTTAAACCTGCAAAGCTGGGGTGAGGGAAACATGGTGGGCAGAGGCATGGAGGGGGAAGGGTACAGAAGTGCTGTCTTTTACAGAACTTTCCACACTGACTAAAGTGTTTTATAGTCTGCACTGTTCGGTATGACAGGCACTAAGTGTGCCTAATGTGAGGAAAGAGCTGAATTTAAAAAATTTTATTTCAGGAGCGCCTGGGTGGCTCAGTCGTTAAGCATCTGCCTTCGGCTCAGGTCATGATCCCAGGGTCTTGGGATCGAGCTCCACATTGGGCTCCGCAACGGACTCCCTGCTCGGCAGGAAGCCTGCTTCTCCCGCTACCATTCCCGCTGCTTGTGTTCCCTCTCTCGCTGTGTTTCTCTCTGTCAAATAAATAAAATCTTTAAAAAAAAAAAAATTTTTTTTAAATTTCATTTTAATTATTTTAAATAGCCATATGTGGCTAATGGACAGTGCAGGAAGTATGTATGAGATAATTTCCAACATTTAAAAAAGTCTGGGTGCTTTGGTAAAGGTATTTGTTTAATCTGTTTTTCCCCAGGCTGGCTGGCTCAGAAGATTTCAGAAAAATGTGCACCTTCTTCTTAAAAAGCCCTCCAACAGCCATGTCCCAGCACATCATGTTAAGCTACTCCACTGTTGACTATGCAGGTTACCACGGACTTTCACATACTTTATCTCAACTGTTATTTACCAGCCAGGGACAGAAGTGGGAATGTGGCCCCCAATTCTGTAACTCTTCCCCCTACCCCAACACCCAAGGGCTGAGCAACACAATGAAAAGCCCAGAATCCCCAAGTCACTTCTCGGAGGACAGCTGACGAGGGTAGCAGATGGATCCACTTTGGGCTGCGTGCTGAGCAAGAGATGCACTCTGGTTAAAACAATGAGCTCTGGGGTTGTTGGTTAGAGCAGGCAGTGTTAGCCAAACTAGTGTAATACACAGCCTAGTTTTCTTTCTAGGGTTTTTATTCTCACTGTAAGAGCTCTGTAAACTGAACAACCATTTTCCTCTTTAATTATAACCACCTGGTAGCACTGGTGTTATGATTCGTTACCTTTTTTTTTTTTTATGATTCGTTACCTTAACAATAACTCAGATTAAACCACTTATCTGAATTAAATCACCTCAATTTATGTCATTTGCCCTCAAAATTTGTAATTGTTAATTCTTCACTTGTCAAGTCAGTGATCTCTAATATCTATCTTTAGTTTTAGAACCAGAAATTAAATTTAGATCTCATCCATGTTGCACACAATTAGAAATACTCACTTTCTTCTTTGGACAAGTCAAAAGTTGAGATTCCATATTGATACTTTGACAAAGTAAACTAGTCTAAGAATTCTCTATCTTGAATTCGATCAGGAGAATTCATGATATTTATTTATTTACTTAAAAGACTTTATTTATTTGACAGAGAGAAAGAAAGAGACAGTGAGAGAGGGAACATAAGCAAGGGGACTGAGAGAGGGAGAAGCAGGCTTCCCACTGAGCAGGGAGCCCAATGTGGGGGCCTCAATCCCAGGACCCTGGGATCATGACCTGAGCTGAAGGCAGACGCTGAACGAATAAGCCACCCTAAGAATTCATGGTATTTATTGCTATCTTCACCCAAAGCAGCTAATAATTAAATACCCCCACTACACACGTGGATTGGTATGAGATGACAAGTATTTAGAGGCCGTTGACACTTGGAACATTTTCTTCTTAAATTTTCAATAGGTATTACTAAATTTTCTTGTTAAGGTGCCACAGAGACTTCTGAAGTCTATGACTACTTGCTAATAAAGTCTGCTTTCCCACTAAAAATAATTCTGGCTAAATAGCACTGTCAACAGTAACAGGAGTTCTGAACTATCCCAACAGAAGTCAAAAACAGAGCACCTACTTGAGCAGTAGACTGGACTGCCAACCCTTACAGTAGACACATGTTAGAAATACCAGAGAGACCAAGCTGTGTCCATGTGGTTAGAACTAAATGGACCAAAATTTAGCCTTCTTTCACTACCTGGAAACTTAAGTTCTTGATATTAAAAAAAATCGTAGGAGTTGTTCTTTCAAACAAACCCAAACCAAAACCAACGTTACCAAAAGGAGTGGAGGACTAAACACTACTAATGTGAAATATAATGAATATTTTTGGCCTCTCTCAACACATGAGGCATCCACCATCAGACCCTAATAATCACTGGTATACTTGTCTCTTTTGACAAATAGCATAGGATCTAATTAGACTCTAGGGTGTTTAAGTGTTTCAACAATCGCTGCCGTATCGATCAACTTTCATGGGTTAATACAACTAACGTACCGTACGGTCCACGGCCTAAAAGCGGATGAAGCTTCACTGAGGACTGTCCCCAACCCCAGTGCTATGCTCTACGAGTCTGCTATGCTGACCACTGCTACTTGTCACCAGCCAGTGACAGTGACACAGTCGATTACAGGAGTCCCATCTTGCACAGGAATCACCTTATTTTTATGCCACTCCAAATAAAAAACGTGCTTTCTGCTAAATTTCACCTATTTTTTCTCTTCTAATTAAACCCAGGTCTAAGCTCTCTTTCAGCATCGCTAATGGGGAGGTAACAGGTCATTCTTGATATCCATGGGGTTGTTTGTTTGTTTTTCCCTCGACCCTATCTCTAGCAGAAAGTGGGTAGAAATACAATCTGTGGAGGTACATAAAGCAAAACCCCGGTCAGAGTGATTTCACCCAACCATTTCTGTGACGTGTTTTAAAATATGAAAGTTCTCTTCCCTTACCTCTTTATATGTATGAATTTATTTATCTATTCAAAGATTTTATTTATTTGAGAAAGAGAGAGAGAGAGCATGCAGGGGCACAGAGGGAGAGGGAGAGGGAGAGGGAGAAGCAGACTCCCCGCTGAGCAGGGAACCCAACGCAGGGCTCGATCCCAGGACCCAAGATCATGACCTGAGCCAAAGGCAGAGCTTAACCGACTGAGCCACTCAGGCGCCCCTACGTATGAATTTATATGACAGCAACATATAAAATAGTTCTCTATGCTGTAAATACATAGGGAATTTTAAAAATGAAAATTTAAATAGAAGGAAAAAGTAACAAAGGGCTGAAAAAAAGACAAACAGAGGGATGACAAAGTGGCATCAAATCGAGCATCTCATAAAAAACAGTATGAAGTACGTGTTGCTTCTCATCGAGCAGATAAGGAGATTAAGGCTCGGAGCAGTGAACCTGTCGAGGGTCACAGAGCTCCAGAATGGTGCGCCTGGCACCCGATCCCCGGCACCTCTCGAGAGCTCACGCTCCAGCCCTTTTGACACTCCACTATCACACAAGCATCAATGGAAGGCACGGTCACAACGGTTAGGGAAACAACCCATACGTTACATAATCGTGTGGGCTCTGCTCTGCTGTGCTTGCTGGTAATGCTTCTACCCGGCTTCCCTATTTTTAATCCTTGCTTCCGTGCTCCTTAGCCTACTCTGCACTTGTGACGACTCTATTTTCCTGTTTCAAATATAAGGTATGAACGGGAGCTTAACACCTGGATGTGACTTAAATGATACTTAGATAATTAACTTTTTTTTTTAAGTTAATGATTTAAAAACTTCAACCTCCCTCAGTCAATCTCCAGAACGTGTCCTAAAACCTCCACTAGTATTGATTTTATAAGAATCCACAGTAAGAATCGCTTGCTGTGAGCAAGGAGAGGCGACCCCATTGTTTGCTTCCTGGCAACTGCTATTTATACTTCATTGTGTGTCGTTTGTTTGGACCTGGACGTTTTTTCTACTCATACCCAAAAGTAGTCCAACTCTAAAAAGTCCAACTATTGTTTCTTCTTAGCTTTCAAATCTGTAACAACCTCTATCATCACATTCTCATAGTCAAAACGTCTGAGCAAAAAACAGGAGCAATATCTGTTTGGAAGAAGCTCAAGCTGCTACTGAGGAGGGTACGTGTACATTTGTTCTCTGGGTCTCTAAGATGAGCAAGGGCGAGTGGAGAGGTGAGGGGTGGCTGATGGCCGGAGCTGAAAGCAGACAGAATGAAAAGAGGTTACTGGGGGTTTTTGTTTTCTTCTCTAGGAACCCTAGAAAATCAAACGCCAAAGTAACCATGCCTTGAGGGGGGGTGACCTTCATGATCTCAAATTCAGGAAAAACCTAATCTCTGTAGATCCTGAATTTCTGAAACCAGGGCCCGTGATCTCCAGCTGCTCCAGTAAAGCCCGACATGAACTGCTCTGGCCTCTCTTCAGTATACGCCAGGACAGGGGACAGCAAAGCTCGTACCTTTGGCCATTTTCTCAAAATCAGGGAGGTACTGTGCAGGGGCCACCAATAGTAATGGACAGGATCCTTCAGCTTATTTTTTGCCTTGTTAAAATACCACAAAACCATGCAATGTGTTTTTAAAAGCAAAGCAAAGCAAAACAAAACGATGCAATGTATATTACAAAATCAAACCAACCATTTAAAGGTATCACTAAGAAAGCACTAGCTACCTTCCTGGTTTTAAACAATAAAGCCCATAAACATGTCAATTGGAAAAAAATTAATTTTCCTGGAATTACGTTTGTAAACCTAAATCAAACGGCGTTCTGAATGCTACTGAAAAGGAAGTGGCCTCTCCTAAAGGGGTAGGAGGTGGGGGCCAAAAAAAAGCAAGAAATTGGAAAGAATGAGAAAATATACAAAATGAACCTGGAAAGATTTCCCTGAAATGAGGAGTGGCCTCCTAAGTCCCGTTCCCGTATTAATTACTGCAAAATCCCTAGAGTTCTATCCATCAGCTTAATGAACCGCTAGAAAGAGCCGCCGAGAACAGTGTTAAGCTATCATTTCAAAGAACTTAGAACGTGTGAGGTACACGAGTGAACAGAGAGAGCAGACACACGGCACGGTAAGCAGACAGACACGCTCAGCCTGGCTGACGGCAACACGGATCGGGCAGCTGAGCCCCTGTCCGCCGACAGACTGACCTTCCTTGAGACTTTTCTGGTTGCTCCCCTCAAGGCATTCCTTTTCTTTTAAAGGCTCGAAGTCCCCAGCCGTTAAAATCTCTGGGAAGCCCTGTTGCTGCTTCTTGGAGCTATCGATCATGGTGAGAGGCTTCGAGAGACGCGCAGCATCAAGCAGGAGCAAAGCGCAATTTGCCGAGCAGCAGAGACCAGCGCTCGGCACAGTCCGGTCCCCGGGTCCTGGGTCCTGGGTCCCTCCTCACAAGACCCCAATCGCTGGGCAATTAGGTCTTTAAGCAGCTGAAGGCAGCCATTCCCCTGTAGTTCCCAGCCTGACCTGCAAATACACTCGTGCTGCTGGAAGCCCTAAACTCTCTCCCACGTTGGGAGGCAGAGCCCCGGAGGCACGACGCTGAAATCCCACCCCTTTTCCCAGCCAGCCCCCTTCCCCTTGCCATTCCAGCTTCCCCCGCGCGCTGGGTACTTCCAGCTGCAGTTTGATGGTCCGAATCATCTGACAAACACTGAGTCAAGCAGTTAAAAATAAATCCTGTAGTTGTTAAAAGAGAAGACTTTGCTGATACCTAAGAAGACAAATTGCTGCCTGTGGTCTCTCTCCGGCTCTCTGTAAACACACCCGCGGGCTGTGGAAATACTTTCTATCAGCCAGACGAGCACATTCATTACTCATTAAGTTCTCCAGCTAAACAAACGGCAGTCTGGGGCGTCCGAGGGAAGCGGGTCTTCTCTCAGCAGAGGGACCGCGCCGAGTAAACATGCTACCAGCAGGCCTGCCTAACGACCGAGGCACTGGGCTCCCGAAGTTCCTTTGTGGCGTCCGGCTCTTCTTGGCAGGGCCAGTGCTCTTTGTAACAGGGAAACGTACTGCAATTGCGGCTTTCCGCCGTCACCGGTTCAGACCTGAGCAGCAGTTTCCCTTTGTGCCGCTAGTCGGCTGACGGAGTTCACATCGCCATGATTGTTCCAGGGAAAAATCTCCTCCCCTGTATTAAAGCAGAGACTGCAAGACAGCTTCTATTTCAGAGCCGATTCAACCGGCCACCAGCCCAAGTTTAATTTCACGTGAGCTTCCGGCCAGCGCACCTCTCCTGCCAGCCACGGACTGCTGTCCCCCGGACACGAGGGAGGCTGCTGGGAGGAAATCCCTAGGGATGGCAACGCCGGGCGAACGTGGACACAAGCCTGTTTGCAGACACAGCAAACATATATCCACCCGTAGCTACAGCCAAAAAGGAGCTGTTGTTGTTTTTGTTTTGTTTTTTTTTTTAAATGGTTCAAAGTATGCTCCTTTGCAAAAGGTTCCCAGAAAAGCCATGAGAGGTTGTAAGAGCCGTAGATGGAATCCTCTTCCATGAGGGCTACATTTTGTTCACTTTTTTATAACCAACATCTAGCAGAGTGCCTGGAATATTAGTTTTCAATAAATACTTGTTGCACAATTAAGTAAATGAATTAAAGCAGGAGAAGCCGCAATAGGAAAACTTGATTTCATGATGCTTAAAATTCTAAAGTCCTCAATCATGATTTTCGATGAAATGTTCTCTAAAGGAGGCACATTTTCTCTTCGAAAGAGAAATACACATACATTTTGAATGAGCATCTGACGTGATCCTTCTGTGGGATAAAGAAAGGCTTAACGTCCTTTGGACAAAAGGCTTTGTCCCTGGTTCCGAGGCTGGTGTGCACTCAACCCAGACTGTTCTAGAAAGATACCTATCTACTCTTCTCCAGCATCTCTTGAGAATGGGATTACCCAACACACGACATGGCTTCCCCGTCAACTGAAATTCCTTCCGAAGCAATGTAAGCCCAGGGCTGGGAGTCCACACCCCCCGCAGGAACAAAGAGCGCCCGAGCTTATCACACTTCTCCAAAAAACGTGCTCGAATGCTCTGCTACTATTTCTAATCCTGAGGCCTCTGTTCTTCTACATTGACTGTTCCTGCATCTCTAAAGGAAGAAGAAAAGTTTTTTTGAGGACATTCTTTAGGTCCGTCACCTTTCTAGCCAAAGTCTGGTGAAGTTTATCTCCCTTAACTCCCAAGAGCCCCTTCTGACCGCCATGACTACTGGTACATTCTAGCTATTTTACAGACCAGGACCAAAGTCACGAAACTTCTCCGACGGGCCTGGAGTTCAGCCAGTCTGAGTTCTCCAAAGCCCGAGTCCTTCTCCCGCTGCGCTTGTTGTCCCCCAGAACACGCCCTCTCTCCAGGCTTTAGTCTGATCTCGGGACAGGTTTTCACAGCAGAGGCCGTAACTTTTATGGCCTCCTTACTCCTCACTGCTCCTGGTGAGGGAGAAGGAGAGCCAACATAACCATACTAAAATGCTTTCATGAAAGCATTTCCACTTTTCCTGAAATGAGAGCAGCAGCGGCCAACTTTATTTAGCGCTTGCAGGGTGCCCCAGTCTAAGTGCTGCTCATAAGTCACCTCGTGTGTCATGCTGCCAGGCCTAGGGGTTCAACATGATCACAATTCACAGATGAGAAAACCGAGGCCTAGAAAAACCAACTATTTTTGCCAGAGGTGGTCAATTATCATATATGTGGTGGCCAGGATTCCCAACAGGTGGCCTGGCTCCAGACCCTACATTCTTAATTACTTTGCAAAAATAACAACAAAAACAACAAACCCTGATGTTCTCTTTCTCAGCATGCTGCTTTTCAAACCCCACTGTGTTTAGGACACAAGTTTAGAAACCTGGGTAGATATAGGACTGTACCAGCCAGTTCTTTTTCTTTCTTTTTTGGACAAAAAGAGATCACAAGTAGGCAGAGAGGCAGGCAGAGAAAGAGGGGGAAGCAGGCTCCCCACTGAGCAGAGAGCCCGATGCGGGGCTCGATCCCAGGACTCTGGGATCATGACCTGAGCTGAAGGCAGAGGCTTTAACCCACTGAGCCACCCAGGCACCCCATATACCAGCCACTTCTATTTTTTTTTTGAAGAAAAATGGCTGTGTGCATGTGTGTTGAGTATGTTAAAAAATAAAACAGTTCTCTTTTAAGGATCCTCTGTAAGCTTAACATTTTTGCATCTGATAAATATGAAAAAATTCCAATAAGGAAACACATTGTCCTGCTGTGGGTTTATATCTAAAGTCTTGTCTCTGCAGTTTTGAGAGACAAAAATAATTTCTTTACTGGTGAGTATGCCTGAAAGAATATCTATTTTGATATTTTTAAAAATGTGAAATAGGGGCGCCTGGGTGGCTCAGTCGTTAAGCGTCTGCCTTCAGCCCAGGTCATGATCCCAGGGTCCTGGGATCGAGCCCCGCATCGGGCTCTCTGCTCTGCAGGAAGCCTGCTTCTCCCGCTACCATTCCCTCTGCTTGTGTTCCCTCTCTGTGTTTCTATCAAATAAAAAAAAAAAAAAAATTAAAAATGTGAAATAATTTCAAATTCACAGAGCATTTTTTTCTTGAACCATCTGTGAGAAGGCTCTGACATGAAACCTCTTTACCTTAGGCACTCTGGTGTGTAATTCCTACAAACAAGGACATTGTCCTATAAAACCCCAATATAACCATCAACGTCAGGAAATTAACACCAATTTATCACCATCTAAACCACACTCCACTCAAGTTCCACTAATTGTCCCAAAAACATCCTATAAGGCAAAAGGATCCAAACCAAGGATCACATAAGGCCCTGAGTTATTTCAACTCTCTTTAGTATTCCTTCATTTGTGAAGAGATCCTCAGTCTCTCTTAATTCTTCTTTCCTTAAATTGTAAAGATTACATACTAGTTATGTAACTAACTAACTAGTTAGACTTGCCCTCAGTTTGAGCTTTCTGGTTGTGTCTCCATGAGCAGACTCCGGTTATGGTGGGGGTGGGGTGGGGTGTGCTCTCTGCACCCTATTGGGTGAAGCACAAATCCAATTTGTCTGATGAGTGATAATATTTGTTTTGATGAACTGATTAAGACGGTATTGGCCAAGTTTCTTCATTGTAAAGTCAGTTTTTCTCTTTGTAATACATTACTTTGTGGAGTTGAGCTATTTATTACTAGGATGGTCACCAAATAGTGACTTAGAAACTGTTATCATTCCTTCTAGGTTTATGAGAGGCACATCCTACTGTACGAAAAATCCCCTCTGTGTGGTTTATGGTCCCTACTTCTATCACCGTGGACTCACGGATTCCTATTTTATTCAGTGGGTGACAGCATGTTCCTACCATTTAGTTTGATGCTCAGATTATTCCAGATTTGACTAGTGGGAGGCCTTTCACGCTGGCTTCAGTTTCTTATTGCCATGACCCATTCTCTGAGTGTTTGGTTACTGTCTGGTACAAAGCATTCCAGGCTCATCTTTTACTTTTCCTGCTCCACTGAGAAAGCGAGGACTCAATAGCAGGTGTCCTCACTGCTATGAGGGTGTCAGTGTTCCCAGGCCTCCTCTGTAGGAAGTCAGGGAATATGTCTGTGAGTTTGTGTGTGTGAACACACACGCACACACATACTTATGGCTCTCTGTGTTAACAGATGTAAATGCAGAACTATATTTAACTATGTACATCCCTATTTACATATATATATATATACACATAATGAAAACCACAAGTTCACCGCGATGCCTCCAACTCCAATCCAACGCCAAAGGTTCTTTCTCAGCTTCTCTTACGTATTTGTAACCCTTTTCTCCTGTAGCAAGAATCTTGTCTCCCACGGTCTCTGCCACCCCACTCAGACCACCCCACTCGTGGTTACCCTGTCCATCCCGCTACTGTCACGGCTGTACCAAACCTTGTGCAGATGTCTCTCCCCCCGAGGTGGGCTCCGAAGCCCTCCCCGCATCGCTGCCCCCATTCCCACAGGGCAGCTGCCTTGCTCGTCCCCACATAATGTCTTTGGGACTCAATTAGGGAGAAAAGGAGGGAGGGCGCCTGCGTTCTCTCTGAGTAAAAGTGGCCCACAGTTACCCCGTGAAGGGCTTGCCGTAGGTCCATCCTTGCTCCGTACTCTATGTGCTACATCCTCTTCAGGGTCGTCTGGCTCTGCTGTCACGAGGGACATTTAACTCCAAAGGATAGGTGATTAAAGTCGCTTTGGCTAGAATAAATCTGCTTCCACGGCATGTGTGTACACACACCCAAGAGAGCTGTTTTCGTATGAAAGAGAGTTCCATAAATCAAGTCAATTTTCCCAGTACTCCAAGCATAGATATTTAATAAGCGTGAGAAAAACTGTATGGCTTGGAGACTAGGAATAATCCAGGAAAGGCTTCAGGGACTCAGAACAGAAACAAACACGGCTCAAGGGACCTACACAAAAATTTGGCAGCCTCAATATATGCTCACAAAGCTGCTGATAAAAAAGATACGGCTGGGATTACGCTGCACTGGGGTTAGCACAGACCTGAGAATATTACCAACTGCGCAACGTTTCACCAACGTAAAAGCATCCGAGGGGGATGGAGACGATAATTAGTAACAGCATGGAAACAGATTGCTAAATACTGAGCTGTGCTTTTCCTATAGCATTCCCGACACCAGACTTTGCATCTTTCTTTTCATCTCCCACATCTTGGTACTTGGAACCAGGCCTTCCAGTAGCCCTCCCGGCAGAGCGGACGTGGGCCCCCGGGGGGGGCTGTGTCACAGAAGCCATGCAGAGGAGGGCAACTGCACCGGACGCATTTAGGGGAAACATGTCAGTCCACGTCACACCTCAAGTCTTCCCCAATGATACCAGATTTTTAGTAAAATACGTATTTGAGCCTTAATTCCCCCCCCTCTGAAATTATAAAACCACTATAAAAATATTCTATCTTTAGACAACTACTAAATGGTTATGGTAAATCTCAACAATTTAATAATTATTAAGCCCAACTTAAGAATCCTGATATTAAAAGGTTTTTTTCTTTTTGTAAAAAAGGACAAACAGTGGGCGCTGAAATGAGACAGCCTATCTTAAAAGGCCTTCGTTTTTATTCCGTTTTAAATACATGGGTAACACAAACTGTAGTACTTCCGATGTAAAGAGACGTACAAATCGGCCCTATGGAAACCACTGTTTGAGGAGGAAGGACGTGGTTTTCTGTCACTCCTAAGACAATGAGATTTGGGAGGACCGTCAATGGTTGAACGACCAAGTACGGCAGCATAACTGAGCGCTGTGACGGGGCCAAAGATCACCCTTCTGGCCGGCGCTGCTGGTGAGCTCTCCCCTCTCTCGGCCAGGCCGTCCAGGACCGGGGTGGGACCATCCACGCCATGCCGACGAAGGCGTGCTCCAAGGGAGCCATGAGAACTTCCCTCGGAAAGGGGCAAACGGCCGGGATGGGGGGAGGGGGGACAGATGAGCACGTCTCCCCGCTCCTTGCTCCTTCTCAGTCAGCCCACGTGTTCCGACTGCACCCCAGTGACCGGGGCCGTCTGTCTCCCCGCCTGTAGCCACCGGACGGGTCAGGAAGACAGGACACAACACACTTTGTCAGCATTAAAGGAGTCCCTCAAATTCCTTCTCCGTTTCTAAGCTTTGTCTATTTCTCCCTATGAACACATGCAGATTTACAACAGAGCTGTCCTTCGATTATGTCTTTTTGGAGTCATCTTCCATGGACTCCGAGTTACAGAAGACAAGGGAGAAGGACAAAAGGAAGGGAGGACTGAAAAGTGCGAGAGTCACATCCCAGCAATGACGAGAAGATGCATCACTAAGTCGCGGTCAGTGTGACGGTAGGATAAGAAAACTGTGGATGGAAGAGTCTCTCCACCTTTTTCGCATCATCGTCCCTATGGCCTGACCCTTTCTTACAGAGTTTTTTCCTCACCACTTTCCACGGAATTTCAACACCACAGATTGACTACATGTCCGTTTATGTGCTGTTTGTATATCTGTCCCTTAAGCATGAAAGGTTTGATCTTTCTGCCTCCTCCCAAGAACCAATCTGCGTTCCTGTTGAGAATGCTTAATCTACCAGAGGGAAAAACCAACATCTCCTGTTTTGCTGAGGAAGAAACAGTAAGGTAATAGGAGTGAGAGTGAACCGCGGGCAGAAAATCCTCCACGAGAAAATAACAAATGTTCGCCATCTGGGATAATGATTTTTTAGATCACAAGTGAATTTAACGTCATCTTTTGGGGATCTTGAAGATCTTTTGATCCTCAGCAGCTCTGAGGTATGGGAAACATGTACGGACATTTGTTTTATTTAAAAAAAGAATAAGAAGAAGAAAGAAAATACAGTTCAGATATGAAATACGTATTTTGAAGTTACCCTGGTGGTGAGCACATATCCTTAATCCTGGCTTTCTGATTCCAACATTCTTTTCCCAAAAGCAAAATCCTGTATGGCCTGCCTTCCTTCCTTCCTTCCTTCCTCCCTCCCTCGCTCCCTCCCTCCCTTCCTTCTTCTAAATTCACATAGGATTTTCGAAGGCACGTAATTAAGAAAAACCAGTAATTTAATTTCAGAGGGAGATAGCATCCCAGATGGACTTATGAAGCATAGCGGCAGGATGGTTTTGGGGAAAGAGTGCGACTTTAGAGGCTGACATGATTCGGCGGTGAGAGTCACGATGTGCTGGAAAAGCAGCAACATCTCTGAGCTGTGGCTGCCTCGTCGGCAGAAACGCGACGACGACACCGATACGACAATAGTGGTTTGCTGGGAGTATGAAAATTGGGGAACAGATGCATATAAAGTAGCCAGCACAAGTATGGCGCACAGTCCCCAAATGCTCAAGTCTGGTCAGACTCCTTTCTGGCACGATCTCCCTCGTCTGCCGCCCTCCACGGCTGCGCTGGGTCAGGGTCCCTCTGGCGAGACATGCACGCGACATCAGTGCACCGCAGCATGCTAAGCACACACGTGTTCTCCATTTCCTACCACACACCCCCCCAGGCCGCCCCGGGGTGCGGATAAAGTTCACAGATCTTTGGTTTGGCATCTGATATCTTCTGGTGTCTTCCTACCACTTTAGATTTCGTTTATTAAAGTTGAAATTTCTATACACGCAGAGAACCCTGCTGACAGGTTTTCAGTTCAGTGGAATAACAAAATAGAAAAGGTGCCCCCGGGTGACTGGCCCTGGCCACGCTGTCGGCCACAGGGTCTGAGAATTGAGTGGAACCAACGCTAGGACATCATCTCGGGAATCCGAGGAGGTATTCTTGGATGTGTTCTTTATGGAAATGCAGGCCAAGCCGGCAGCGGTGTGGCGGGGGACATGCGCCCATGGGGCCTGAGGCGGCCCAGGCACACGGGGGCAAAAACGTCTCGAGGCACAGCAATCGGACACTGACGGGAATTTCCTGAGCTCGGAAGATTTTTAAAAATAACATGTGGAAGCGTTTCTGTTTTGTAGGTGTGTGAAGTGCTCCCAAGCACAAGTCTGTTATATACACGTCACCGATAGTTGTGCCTGATTCAGCAACGTGAGAATGATAAAAATTAAGTCTTCTAGTAATTGTTTTAAACTTAAGTTTGTGAAACACTGCTTCCTCATTCAACTCAAATGGGGTGATGGGACCCATTTACTCTGCTGCTTGGCTTCCACCACGTTATCCTAAGCAATTAAACATCTGCCTTTGTTTACCTCACCTGACTGTGTGTCCTGCTTGGCCATCTTGGGAGTCCTGACAAAGGCAGAGGGGATAAAAGAGGCAAGATGACTACCCAAATCGAACATAAAAGCAGGCCATGCCTTCGCACACGCTCCGTAACGTTTCTGTTGTCTCTTACTGAGTCTCAACTCTGCCACTGTTTCAAATCATTTCCCTTTTCCTCAAGACCCCACTCTGTTACCACCCTCATACCTTTCTCAGCAAGCAGCGTGGGCCCCAGTCTAGGGGTTCCCACTCCCCGTCTATCTCCTGTCTTCTTGCCAAGGGGTATCCAGACACTTTGCTCAGGGCTGTAGTTCCTTCTCACATACTTACGAAACCGATCACTTAATGATGCTTCTCCTCTAGGACCCTTTGGACTCACTAAGCTACTTGCACTCCCCTTCGTACTCCTCCTCAGACTTTGACTGTTCCCAAGTGTTCTCCCTCACCAAGCTCATCCCTCGCACCGGTACCAACCGTTAACTCCCTACACCCACCACGCACACATAAACACAAACCCTACCTCCAGATCCTCACACACTCCCTTGCTAAATGGCACTTTCTAAGTGAGTTTTCCTTGGGCAGTTATGATATCTTTATTTTAAGATTATGTGCTATACTCGGGACTAACTCACCTATGATTTTTATAAGGTAGCCTTTGCTTGACTTTAATGGAAAGACAAAGATTAAAAAAAGCCCAACAAGAACAAACGGCAAGTGACGAGCTCGCCGAGACCTCGGCGGGATCCAGCTCCAGACAAGGCACCTACAAGCCAGCCCATGCTGCCACGCTCATCTTTGCAGCCTCAGAGCCCAGGACACCACGACTGCTGAATTAATGCTGCCGGGATAAACCAATCAATGTCACCGGACCAACCGAAACTCATCTGGGCCTCTCCTCTACGTCCTGAGTTCTGCTCACATTTCTTCGCTTTGCCACGAAAGTCATCAGGGCTCCGTCGCCTGATTTCCCGAGCGGCATTACTAACCCTGACATGGTCCTTATGCTTCAGCTAAGTCAAATTACTTAATATCCCCTAAAATGCTCTGAGTTTTTCTTGTCTTTATTCAGGTTTTTCCTTCTGCCTGAAATTCTCCATCTCTGATGGGCACTGTCCTCGGGCAAGCTTCCGGAACTAGCTGCAGGATCAGGCACTTTCAGAAGATCTCCAGGATGTGTCTCAAGCCCCCTGAAGAGTCAGGTCTTTTTCCTCTGCTCCCTCTGAACGCTCGTAGTACCCGTCACGGGAGACTTTGCCTGTAAGAATGATAATGAGATGCTGCCCGTTTGGTCACTAGTGGTGATGGGTCACTGTGTCCTGAGCACGAGCATCGGGCACGGTGCTGAGTGCTGGAGGGGTGCTCCCTCAGATCACTCTTCTCAGGAACTCCATCCACTACTGTCTCCAGCTCACAGGGAGCGCCAGGGGGTGAAGCAGCCGGGCCAGCTACACAGCTTTTAAGGAGTAGAAGAGAGCCTTTTAGTGTCAGCACCAGGCTTCAGGCTACTAGCTCTTCTCCACGGGTTCTGTGAGAGAATTAAGCCCTAGTGCCCGAAGGTGTCCACTGTATTAACTTCTCTCCTACGTATGGAAAATGGCATGAGCTGTGTCATCCTTGGGATAATTGTGGCAATAGTCACTCTAATCATGTTGGTAGGAATTCATCTTCCCACAGAAGCTGGTTGAGAAAGACTGGATGTTTTTAACTACCGAGACGATGCACATTTCTGATATCCCATCCCCATATTAGCAGATTTTACAAACCCTCAAAAGCTGGAACTTGATCTCATCCATCTTTTTATTTCCTATGAGATGCGTTCTGGTGTTTTAATCATGTTCATATGGTCAAGCCTCTCCTTAACTGACTAAAATCTTACATTCAGCAGCTGAGGCTGGATGACGAGCATGTTCCTTAAAATAGACTAACACTACCCACTCCATTTCTTCGGTTGTCTGACAGACACTTAAAAATCACTATCACTAAAGTGTGAGGACAGTAAGATACATCAATTTCAAGTGTATATTTGTGGCAAGTTTTGATGGAGATTTAGGGCAGTGAAATTATGGTCACATTTGAGATCCAGAGCATTTTCGACGTTTCTGCAAGCTTCTTCCTGCCTCTTTGCAGGACATCCGACTGCCACACCCAGCCCCAAGGAGTCACTGATCTGCTTCCCATCACTCGAGATTAGTTTGCCTGGCCTACCTAGAAGTTCAGGTAAATGGAATCATACAATATGTAGTCTTTTGTGTTTGAATTCTTTCACTAAGAAATGACTCAGATTCATCCATGCTGTTGCGTGTATCAGCAACTGGTTCCTATTACGAAGTAGTAATCTAGTGTATGAATAGATCACATTTTGTTTAAACAGTCATCTGTTGATGGACATATGGATAGTTTCCAGTTTTGAGCTACTATGAACAAATTTGTTGTGAACATTTATATATGTATCTTTGGGTAGATATTTGTATTCCCTCCCCCCCCCCTTTTTTTTAAAAGATTTTATTTATTTGAGAGAGAGAAAGCACGAGAGAGTGAGCAAGCATGAGCTGGGGAGAAGGGCAGGGGGAGAGGGAGAAGCAGGCTCCCAACTGAGCAGGCTGACACGTGGCTCAGACCCAGGACCCTGGGATCATGACCTGAGCTGAAATCAGATGCTTAACCGACTGAGCCACCCAGGTGCCCTTGAATTCCTTTTTTTTTTTTTTTTCTTTTTTTATAAAGGCTTGGCTGGATAGTAGATAGATTCTTAGCTTTTGAAGGAACTTTATTGGCAGCTTTATTTTTATTTTTTATTTACAACAAAACCAAAAGACAACCGACAGAATGGGAGAAGATATTTGCAAATGACATATCAGATAAAGGGCTAATATCTAAAAATCTACAAAGAACTTATCAAACTCAACACCCAAAGAACAAATAATCCAATCAAGAAATGGGCAGAAGACACGAACAGACATTTCTGCAAAGAGGACATCCAAATGGCCAACAGACACATGAACAAGTGCTCAACATCACTCGGCATCAGGGAAATACAAATCAAAAGCACAGTGAGATACCACATCACACCAGTCAGAATACCTAAGATATTTTTAAAAATTTTTTAAAGATTTATTTGAGGGAGAGAGAACACACGTGTGCATGAGCAGGAGGGGCAAACAGAGAGGAAGAGAGAATCCAAAGCATACTCTATGCTTGGCATGGATCCCAACATAGCGCTCGATCTCATGATCCAGAGATCACGACCTGAGCTAAAACCAAGAGTCATACAATTAACTGACTACACCACCCAGGCGCCCTGGCAGCTGGCTTATTTTTAAAAGCCCAAAACTGTGGGGCGCCTGGGTGGCTCAGTTGTTGGGAGTCTGCCTTCGGCCCGGGTCATGATCCCAGGGTTCTGGGATCGAGCCCCGCATCGGGCTCTCTGCTCGGCGGGAAGCCTGCTTCTCCCGCTACCATTCCCTCTGCTTGTGTTCCCTCTCTCGCTGTGTTTCTCTCTGTCAAATAAATAAAATCTTTAAAAAAAAAAAAAAAAAAAAAAAGCCCAAAACTGCAAGGAACCATGCATACGCAGGTGACTGAATGAGTAAATTTTGGTATACAATGAAATACTACGTGACAATAAAAAAGAGTAACACACAATAAACATAAATCTCAAAATAATTATGCTGACTGAAAGAAGCCAAATGAAACCGAGCACTTTATCTAGGATTCTATTTCTAAAAAAATTCTAGAAAATGCAAACTAATCTATAGTAACAGAAAGTAGACAGTGGCTGCCTGGAGACTGTAGTGGAAAGAGGAGTGGATTACGAAGGGGCAGAAGGAAATTCTTAAGGGTGATGAAAATGTTATCTTGATTGCGGTGGATTCAAAATTCCTTAAGTTAAATACTTAAAATATGTGCAGTTTATTGTACATCAATTACATTTTGATAAATTAAAAAAAAAAAAACCCATAGTGGTACTTATGGGAACAGAGAAATTCTTTCATGTTGATAACAATTTTGAAACAGTCTGTCTTTACAAAACTTGAATGCAACAGATTATTTACGTGGGTGTCTAAAAACAACTGAACAACAGAACTGCTCTAAAGAATCTTAAAAACAACAACGACAAAACCCTACATACACCAACAGGCCCTTTGATCCGTTAAATAAAATGAATCCCGCGTGTGTGATCGCTGAATGATTTCTCAGACTCGTCCCCAAGGCGTGAGCCGGTGTGCCGATCTCACGGGCACGTGTGAGTTTCATGAACTGGTATGTGTTACAGACCAGGACGAGGGTGGGTAGTGACCCTGAGCACAGAGAACACAGAATTCAAGTCAGAAACACCGCACGTGACAAAGAGGACACATCTTAACGCAAAGCCCTGTCCCCAACAACG
This sequence comes from Procyon lotor, assembly GCA_028646535.1. Classification (NCBI taxonomy): domain Eukaryota; kingdom Metazoa; phylum Chordata; class Mammalia; order Carnivora; family Procyonidae; genus Procyon; species Procyon lotor. The sequence goes on along the minus strand of CM053621.1, from coordinate 9,109,478 downwards.
CACCTCTAACAGCTACGACGGTGCACAGAACAGAGCTACTGCTACAGACTGAAGCGAGCAGGCGAGCAGTGGGCCGCCCCAAAAATGCACAAGGAAGAGGAGACTGGACTCTGCCTCTCCCGGCACAAGACAGGTGAGGCAGACAAAAAATAAGAAAGGTCAGACAGCATAACCAACAAGGAGACTTCACGGTGTTGTAATGAACTTTATCCCGGCGACAGAGGACGCACCTTCGCAAACCACACATGGAGTGTTTTTTAAAAACCACAGAGTAGGGCATAAAGAAAACTTCAGCAAATTCCATAAAATTAACAAATAGACACAGCGCTCCGATCTCAATGTAGTTGTACCAGAAATTATGAATCAAAAAAAAAAAAAAAACAAAAAAACAACAACAACCAAGAAGGCCTTGTCTACCTGGAAACTAATAACATCTCCTAATAACTAGTAAAGAAGAGGGAAAACACAAACCGAAATGAAAGAACTTCTCACCAGAATCTATGGCTTTCGTTCAAAGCAGTGATCAGAGAAACACTTAAAAATATCAGTAAAAGTGAATGGATGAAAATGGCCAACAGACACATGATATATATGCAATGGAATACTGTGCAGCCATCAAGAGAAACAAAATCTGTCCATTTGCAACGACGTGGATGGAACTGGAGGGTATTATGCTAAGCGAAATAAGTCAGTCAGAGAAAGACAAGTATCACATGATCTCTCTGATATGAAGAATTTGTGAGGCAAGGAGGGAGTTTGGGGGGGGGGTGAGGGAGAGAAATGAAACAGGAAGGGATGGGGAGGGAGACAAACCATAAGAGACTCCTAGACTCCAGAAACGAACTAAGGGTGGCCGGTGGGGGGGTGGGGGGGGCAGATGTGGGTGGGTAGGGATAGGGTGGCTGGGTTGTGGACATTGGGGAGGGTATGTGCTATGGTAAGTGCTGTGAAATGTGTAAGCCTGATGATTCACAGACATGTACCCCGGGGCAAATAATACATTATATGTTAATAAAAATTAATTTAAAAAAAAAAAGGAAAAAAACAAAACAAAACAAAACAAAAGTGAATGGATGAAAATAAACTACGTGCCTCAGAGAAAAAAAATATTCAAAAACCCAAAGAACAAAGCCACCACGACCCACAGATGATATCATAAGGTATATCTTGTGAGTGACTGGTGTTCCAGACAGAGGGCAGAGAGAATGAGGCATAAAATGTACTTGTAAAGATAATGCCTGAAAATCCCCCCCAATTTGATGAAATACATAAGTTTACAGATTCAAGAAATCTGGCAAAATTCCAGCAGCACACACGCAAACACACAGAGCCATTGCCAGCCTCCAGACACACAAACAATAAGCAGTTAGAGAATGTAAGCAGAGGACACTCCATCAATAAGAGCAACAAAGAAGTTCAGGAGTAAACTAAACAAATACGTAAAACTCCTAGAAAACCCCAAAGTTGGCTTGAACAAATAGACAGTCCTTGTTCCTAGATACGATACCACATCATAAAAATGCCATTTTTCTGTAAATTAATTCACACCTGTAATGCAATGTCCGTAAAAACACCAACGCATTTTTTTTAAAGATTTTTATTTATTTGACAGAGAGAAACACAGCGAGAGAGGGAACACAAGCAGAGGGAATGGCAGCAGGAGAGGCAGGCTTCCCGACGAGCAGGGAGCCCGCCCAATGTGGGGCTCGATCCCAGGACCCCGGGATCATGACCCGAGCCGAAGGCAGAGGCTTAATGACTAAGCCACCCAGGCACCCATCACTTTTTTTTTTTTTTTTTAAAGATTTTATTCTTTAATCAGAGAGAGAGATCACAAGTAGGCAGATCTTTAATCAGAGAGAGAGAGATCACAAGTAGGCAGAGAAGCAGGCGGAGAGTGAGGAGGAAGCAGGCTCCCTGCTGAGCAGAGAGCCCGATGTGGGGCTTGATCTCAGGACCCTGAGATCATGACCTGAGCTGAAGACAGAGGCTTTAACTCACTGAGCCACCCAGGTGCCCCCCAACACACTTTTTAATGGGGCCAAGCAAGCTCATTTGGAAAAAAATGAGAACACCCAAGGCACACAGAGAAAACCCAGAGGAAAAGAAGTACCACGTAGAGGAGGGAGAAAGAACCTTATTAGATTAAGATAAACTCAAAGTAGATCTGGGATAAAAACTTAAGAAAACAAAAACAAAATCCAACCATGTGAGTACTCTAAGTAGATACTGATGGAATGCTTCTATAACTGGGATATATGGAAAGGCTTTCTAATTGTGACCCCAAATCCAAAAGCAATAAAAGGAAAGACTGGTAAATCTCAGCCACATTAAAAGAAAACAAAACAAACGTATTGAAGAGGAAGGGCTGATCTCTCCAATATAAAAATTAATTCTTTAAAAATTGGACTGAGAAATGGAGTAGGTAATTCACACTCTCCTCCAAAAATATTTCTGAAATAGCCCTTACACATATCAGAAAACGTTCAACCTTACTCATAGAGAAAGGCAATTAAAATTATACCAACATACCTGATGGCAAAACTACATGACAGCACATCGTGTTGGTGAGGCCGGGGGGAATAAGCAGTCGAATACGCTGCTGACCAGAATGCAAACTGGTACAGCCTTCCAGGAAGGGAATGTGGTGACATTGAACAAACCTACAAATGCATTCACCTTTTGACCCAGCAATCTTCTATCTAGGAATGTACCTGAAAGATAAACCTCCAACATTATAAAACGATATATGCCAAAGCTATTTACCGCAGCATGATTTGTAACTGCAAGATACTATAAACAACTTAAATCCCCACACACAGGACTGGTTGACTAAACCATGGGGCATCCACACCATGAAATACTACAGAGCTGTGACAAGGTAGAAGGACCATCTCATATAAACTGGGATGAAGCAGTCTTCAGAAAATATTAAGTGAAAAAGCAAACTATAAAACATTATCAATGTCAGGGCACCTGGGTGGCTCAATGGGTTAAAGCCTCTGCCTTCGGCTCGGGTCATGATCTCAGGGTCTTGGGATCGAGCCCCGCATCGGGCTCTCTGCTCAGCGGGGAGCCTGCCTCTCCCTCTCTCTCTGCCTGCCTCTCTGCCTACTTGTGATCTCTCTCCTCTCTGTCAAATAAATAAATAAAATCTTTTTTAAAAAAATCACATTATCAATGTCGCTTCTTGTATAAGAAAGAAGGGAAAACAAGAAAATTTATTTAGAGTCACTCATCTGAGGAGAAAGAATAAAAGAAGGAGAAACCAGAAAACCACTGATTACCTTTGTGGGTGGGGAGACAGGGTGGAATGGATGGGGTGGGGATGGGAAAGGAGAGAGCGGTGGGTAGTGGCACTTAATTGAAGACATCTCTTTTTATATAATTTTGACTTTTAGAACCTTTTTAACATATCACATTTTCAAAAATAAATTAACAAAATCAGCAAAGTTGGAAGAACACCCAAATTTGAATACAAACACAATAAATGAACCCATATTTCAAATAAGTAACACAGACACGCTGAAGAGGAACTAGAACCAACCTTAGCACCTTCCGACTATATACCTTTGGGCTAAAGACAAAAGGAAGGTAAACAAAGATTCAACTACTGTTAGCAAGTCTTTTTAAAATAGGTTTACTGAGATGTAATTTACATACCATAAAGTTCACCCATTTCTGGTACAGATTTACTTCTCATAGTGGCATGAGTTAGCAATTTTAAAGCTATGTGTATTCTAGATTGAATGCTATGTGTATTCTAGAAAATACATTGTGGATGGGAGGAGGAAGGGAGCAGTTTTCTCCCTGTCAAATAAGGGATTATAGATACGGAAAGGGGGGGTTGCTGCGGGGGAGCCTGTGGTGCTGGATAGAAGTGGAGATGTCAGTAAAGATGCCTGATTTTTAAGACACACAGTGATGCAGGTAGATAAGAACAGATACAGATGGACCTGTGTTTGTGAACAAAAACACGCATTTCCTATTTCTGCCGACTGAGAAGATCTAGAAGCAAGTGGCGGTGAACACACCACACCTAGCTCCTAGGTCTTGGTTTATAAACACTCCACTAAAACCAAGCAGACTTCCTAAGAGAAAGGGCTGATGGCAGGGCTAGGGCAGGAAAAGTAAAAGTTGAGTGTGGAACATACTGCTGTGTCAGAAAGCAAGTAAGTACTCAGAACAGTGATGGGAATCTGCCAAAAGGACACAGAAGGCAGCCTGACAGAGCCCCCAACTGGCCAAATCTAAGACAATGTGAGCATCAAAATAAATAAGAATAGTAACAGAATTACTATTAGCAAATAGTATTATTTACTAATAAACAGCATAAGACTCCATGATTCCACACTGATATAAATTCATAAATACAGGGGGTAAAAAAGGAAAGCTTGTCTTTAAAGTAAAATGTCACCTAATAAATGTAAAGAATGACGGACTTAGAAGGCACCAGCATGATGGTCCTTACCAAACTAAGGACAGGTGCAAGTTGCTTCGAAAGGAGCAGGATATTCATTTAATGGCAGAATATTTCCTCACATTATACTTATTACTTACAAAATTACAAACAGAGCAACAGTAACTTCACGGCTGAGGAAACCAGAAAACACTACTTAACCATATGCTGAAGTTAACATCACCAGTAAAGGGTCAACCTGCCATCACCTGCTACTGTGAAGACACAGGATCTCTTCTGTGGTTTTCCAGCTGAAGAGGCACAGTCTAACCTCGTTAGGAGATCAGCCCAAATTGATTGTCATTCCCCAAAATAACTGACCTATACTCTTCAAAATAACCCATACTCTTCCAAAATGTCATAAAAGACAAAAGAAGAAGAGGAGGAATAAGAAGCAGCAGCAGCAGCAGCAAAAGCAAAGAATAAGCCACCAGAACTGTTCCATTTTAATGAAGACTGAGCGGGGCGCCTGGGTGGCTCAGTGGGTTGAAGCCTCTGCCTTCGGCTCAGGTCATGATCTCGGGGTCCTGGGATCGAGCCCCGCATCAGGGTCCTGCGATCGAGCCCCGCATCAGGCTCTCTGCTCAGCAGGGAGCCTGTTTCCCCTGATCCTCTCTCTGCCTGCCTCTCTGCCTACTTGTGATCTCTCTCTCTCTCTATCTCAAATAAATAAATAAATAAATAAATAAATAAATAAATAAATAAATAAATAAATAAAAATCTTTAATGAAGACTGAGCGACCTGACAACTAAGTAAGTCCCACTGGACCATGAAACAGGGAGAAGACATTTTTATTTCTTTTGCTATAAAGGATATTACTGGGACAAGTGGCATAATTTGAATAAGGTCTGGGGTTAGTAAACAGCATTGTATCAATGTTAATTATAGATTTAAATAATTATACCATGGTTATATAAGACAGTATTTTTATTTTTAGGAAACATATACCGAAGTGTTTGGAGGTGAAAAGGCAGTATGTCCACCACTCACTCTCGAACAGTTCTGGGAAAAACCATTATGTATGGATATGGAAAGAGCAGGATAAAGCAAGTGTGATTAAGACATTATCATTTGGGGAATCTGGATAGAGGGGATTCGGGAATTCTCTGCACTATTTCTGCAACTTTCCTGTAAGTCAGAAATTATTTCAAAATAAAGTTTTAGAAAACTTTAGAAAAGTCACTTTAGAAAAGTCAAAGTGTACATGTTAGATCTGTGCATTTGAGTGTATGTAAAATACCACTCAATCTTGAAAAATTTTAATGACAAAGATTTTTCAAATAGGAGAAAGCTGGGAGTACTGTCAAACCGTGGCAATAAATGCATCAGTTGGTGTGTTTTAGAAAGCCACTGGAACTATGTTAAAGAATCCAGAAAGAGGTCTAAACTGTTTGACTCTGTAATTCAGTATCTAGGACTTTATTCTAAAGAAATCTTCTAGAATGTACAGATAAACAAAACAATTTATGCACACTGCTCCCCATCCCAGCCTTAACCACAGCCCCAAAGACAGGATCCAACTGTTAATCAACAAGGGAGTGAATAAATTATGACAAGTATATAATGATATCTTGTACAGCCACTGAAATAATGACCCCCAAACTGGAAGATAATTATCGAGTGCTTACAATGAGCCAAAGAAGTAAAAGTGATTTTTTTTTTCCAGAGGAATATTTAATAACATGGGAAATATTCACTATAAGATGAAAGGAGAAAAGGAGGCCATAACAATGCATGTTCAGTGTGGTCCTCATTTTGTCTTTCTAAAATTTATATGAATGGAGAAAAGATTGGGGCAAAATACCACAAATGATAGGACTTATAGTCCACCTACACGCTCTTCATTTTATCTTTCTGAATTTTAAAAATGGTCTAAAATGAAAAAATACTAAACCTTAGTAACATATTTCATATGGTAAAATATCCTGAATGGGCAATCCAAAGTGTCTCATCATAGTTACAGTCTATATGCAATTCATTTAAACAAATTTTAAGTATTGTAATTCTAGATTAGCAAATATGTATCTCTATAAAAAGAGGCAAGACAGCCATTGAGAAAGCACTTGACAATTTTAAGGCATTTCTATAAATTTCAAATTGAGAAGAAATGAGTAATTTATTTCATCAGAATGGTCAGCAAATCATGATATTCTGACATTTTGCAAAATAGGTATTTATTTCCTTATCTCATGATTCTGATATTGTTCTAGGAAATGACTCTCACATATTACACACTATTGTCATTCTTTGTATTATTTGGCAAAAAAGTTGTGCCTAACATTTCTTTTTTCCCCCTGACGTTTCTTTTACAACATTAAGAGTGAAGCCATTTGAAAAGAATTAGCAAAATTAAAAAACAAAAAAACTTTCCACTTAACAAACATTCCACCCAGTTTGAATGTCTGAGGGACAGATGACACAATACACTACCAACCTCAAAGCCACATTCTGGAAAAGCAGTCCAATAATGCTAATTAGAGAAAACCATTTTAATGGAGTCCATGGTATATGAGTAATTCCAAAATTTCAAACTATAAAATTAAGGACTTTTGCCATCTCACAAACTGGAATTATCTCATTTACCACATACTCATATTTCCATGAACCACTCAAATACACAGGGGACAGCATTTTAGCTATAATATATAAATGAGACTTAATTTCATTTTAACTCCTTTATTCCCATAAAATACAACCAATTCAATAACAGTTACTATATTCTACTGAGTACTAACTGTGTATAAGACAATGCTCCGAATGTTTCATTTACTCAACCCCCCTGACAGACAGGACAGTTAGCACGCTTTCATCCCACATGACAGATGAAGAAACCAACACAATTGTAAGGTAACTGGCTAAGATTCTTTTTTTTCTTTTTTCTTTTAAGATTTTACTTATTTATTTCACAGAGAGAGACAGAGAGAGACAGAGAGTGAGCACGAGCGGGTGAGGGGCAGAGGGAGAAGCAGACTCCCCGCTGAGCTGGGAGGACACAGAGCTCAGTCCCAGGACTCTGGGATCATGACCTGAGCCTAAGGCAGACGCTTAACTGACTGAGTCACCCAGGCGTCCTGCTGGCTGAGATTCTTAAACTCCGACGTTCTGTCCAAAGCGCCGAAAGTCCATTCCCTTAGCCAGGATACATCTTAAGACTCCGTGAGTTAACTACGGTTAAGAAATACTTGAAAATAAAGCAAGACGAAATCAGAGAGGAAGAAGACAAACCATGAGAGAGTCTTAATCACAGGAAGCCGACTGAGGGTTGCTGGAGCAGAGAGAGGCGGGTGGGGCGGTGGGGTAACTGGGTGATGGACATTACGGAGGGCACATGATGTAATGAGTACTAGGTATTTTATAAGACTGATGAATCACTGAACTCTACCTCTGAAGTCAATACATTACATGTTAATTAACTGAATTTAAATTAAAAAAAAGAAGAAAAAAATGTTCTCTAGCCCTTCCTCCATTTTGCATTTAATAAACTGACATGCTTGTTATACACACACACACACAAGAAATACTTGAACAGACGGAATTAAAATGTACTTTAAGTCACAAAAGCGGTAGTGTATTACATACAACGATTTTAGTCTATGGCAAAATAACTAACTAAAAACAATTCAAGTGTCCAAGAGTAAGGATATGGCTAAACTATAACTGATTTACTCACTTGAGCCAATATGCAATAAATTGTTGCTTGTAAAGCAAAAAATAAAAAAAACTACAAAAAATATTAAATTGAAAAAAGACAAAATAACAAAATAACCCAGGAAACAAATTTATATAAACGACATTTTAAAACCAAAACTAACTACAAAGAAAAAAGATCAAAGAGCTACTACAGAATTTAAATGATTATCTGAGAAGTGGGTATATGTATTAACCTTTTTGTCTCTCCTTTTCTTCTTTCTCCTAAATTTGCTGGAAGTATATGCTACTGCCATTTTTAGAAGAGTCAAACTCCTCTTAAAAGAGCTAGTAGGCTAAGTATCCAAACAGCATAAAAAGACCAAAGAAAATGCAAAACCAAACATGAGCAGTGCAAACAATGGCTGACAATGAAAACATTTCTCATAAAAACTGATATTAGCTATTTATTTACATATGATCACAATGGTTTCTGTTCCAAACTATTGTGTTTGTTGTAGCTTCTATTTTTTCCCCTAAATATTAATTTTGGAAACATGAAAAGATTTTTTTTAAGCCTCCAAGAACATTACTAACACGTTAACTTATGAGGAGTCAGGAAGTTTCAAAGTGGGGGGTGAGAACGTCTAGCGAGGAAGAAAGAAACAGGAAAGGAAATAGGAAGTAGTGAGGTGAATGTACCTCAAGCGTTGTCAAGGAGAAGCATTTTCTTAGTCATAACATTCGAGACTATACACAGAAAGCAAATACGAATAAAGAAAATTTAAAAAGAAAATGAGAAGTGGGATATTAAATGTATTCAAACCATATGCAGATTTTACATATACACACTTTTGTAAACGATACTTCATAAGGAAGGACAGAAAGCCTTGGGAACTAACACAAAAAAGTACACGTCCATTGTTTCCATGACTATTACATACAACTTCAAATGAACCAAGAAGAAAAGGCTGGGAAACCAAAATATTCTAGAAATAGTCTTAAAATAACAGGGCGAATTCCTGGACACAGAGATCTGTAAAGCAAGCAACTGCATATACCTAATTAACTGCAGCTGACAACAATATTAGCATCACCAACAGTCATTGATTCCTTCAAAGGGACGTTTATTATCACTTCAGGACATCCCTAATAGCATGGAACTTCATGCACGTCGGAGAGTCTAAATGGATGGAGGGGTCCTCTCAGGCCTAAGCAGGGTCGTTAGATTTCCAGATTTTGGTCCCAGCACTCTACATCGGGGGGGGGGGGGGGGGGAGTAGATTTCCCGAAGTATGTGTCAGCTCAGTGACAGTAATTTTCAGTCACAAATGGCAAGGCTGCTGGGAGGAGATGCTCACTTACAGTATACACTGGGTCATATGTACGCACGGATGCAAGTTAAAATAAAGAAAACAGTCAGTAGTATGGAAGCCCTATTTTTATCAGACAAGAAATATTTCAAAAACATGGATTTTTCTTGGATTTCTTCATATTTGGTTGCTCTGTTTCTATAGCAAATACAACACCAATAAACACTCATCAGTGGCTGTGAAATGAGCTAAGCCACTGGGTTGTTCCTTGAGAGAAGAGACTGTAGCTTTCGCCTGTGCAGCAGCAGCACTCAGCACAGAGTTCAACGCTTGACAGAAACAGGCTGCATCAATAAACAATGATCACAAAACCAGGGAGGGAGGTCAAAATGCATCCACCTACAATGATGGCAACATAACCGTCACCTACTGTCATTTTCTTTAAAATACACATACGAACACACGCTCTTACCCAAGACCATTATATAACACACAGGCACAAGTAAACTCGCTCCGGGGAGTTTCTAGTAGTTCTGGTGAAAATAAGTCCTTATCTGAACTGAGGCAGAATGAAATGTCTTTTAAAGGGGTTTTCACCTTACAATTCACAAAAACATAGGTTAGTACGGAACAATCAAGAGTTATTAAAAGTCTACAAGATCATCAGCAAAGTAGAGCAGAAAGTTATGTTTAGGTCATGAAGCCAGAATATACAAAATGAAATTTAAAAAAATAATTTCACCGATAGCACTGTCAAAAAGAGATGTACGCACAAAATTGTGTGTGTGTGTGTGTGTGTGTGTGTGTGTGTGTGTGTGTGTGAGACAGACAGACAGACAGGATCCCAGGACCCTGGGACCATGACCCGAGCCGAAGACAGATGCCCAACTGACTGAGCCACCCAGGTGTCCCAGATGTACAAGATTTCTATACTAAAAATTAGAAAGCACTGCTGAGAAATTAAGGAAGGCTGATATAAATGGAGAGATATTATACTTATGGACTGGAATTAAGATGTCGGTTCACTCAAAATTAATCTATAGATTCAACACAGTTCCAATCATATTCCTGCTAGGTTTTTTTTTTTTTTTAAAACGAGCTAACTCTAAAATAGAAATGGAAATCTAAAGGACCTAGAATATCTAGAACATTCTTACAAAAGGAAAACAAAGTTGGAAGACTTACTCCACCTGATTTAAGGCTGCCTATAAAACTATAGTAATCAAGACAGTATAGTATCAGCCTAAGAATCAAGAAACAGATTAATGGAACAGAAGAGAAAGGCAGACACAGATCTACACTTAAATGGTCTTTGGATTTCAGACAAAGGTGCCGAAGCAATCCAACGGGGGAAAGGGGGGTTTTTGAACAAATGGTGTTGAAACAACCAGAAATCCATATGAAAAAGATGAGCCTCAACCCCCTACCTCACACCAGACATCAAAGTTAATTTGAAGTATATCACAGACATAAGTGTAAAATCAACAACCGAAAAATCTTTAGAAGGCTTCTTATAAAGGCGAGTACTTCCATAGCTTGGGGGTAGGCAAAGGTTTCCTGGGCGGGGAGAAGCAATAATCATAAAAATTGATAGATTAGACTTCATCAAAAATGAAAACTTTTGCTCATCAAAAGACACTTTAAGAGAGTCAATAAGGAAGGCCTAGACTAGGAGAACATTCACAAAACACATTTGAAAGTATCAAGGGCATATAAAGAACTTCAATAATTTCGTAATAAAAAGCCGGCTTATAATTAGGCAAAGGTGTCTTGGACAGTATTATTTTAAGAAATTTTTAGAATCAGACGTGAGGGAGACTGATGGCATCTCAGAGTACAACCAGGCAGAAGGGCAGGCAATGGATTGGGGAGAAGAAACGCAAGGAGGAGAAGCACAGATGACAGGCTCTCAAAATAAGGTCGTTTTAAGTAAATATTGAACTCCAGTGATATAGGTGTTGACATCTGCAGGGAAACGTGCACAGACGCTTACAATTTATTCTGAACTGTCAAAAACAAGTATGGTGACAGATTAATGGTAGAACGGAGGTGGGAGGAGGGACAGATCAGAAGCCATTCACTTCCCTGTGGTTTCTCAGATAATCCCTATATTATTTATTGTTTTATTTTTATTTTTTAACTTTTAAATGTAATATACATGCAAACAAGGCTCATGTCGCAAGTGGACACTTTGCTGAATGTTTACAAACTGAACACACTCACGCACCAGCATCAGGAAATCCGACATTTCCCGTACCCGGAGAGCTTTCCCTTTAGCTTCCCTTCCAGTCACTTCTCTCCTGACAGTGGGAGCACAGTTTACCTGTTTTTGTCCTTCATAAAGGGAATCAAATCGTATGTGCTCTTTTGTGACTAGCTGTCTTTACTCAGTGTTATTTTTGTGAAAGTCGCACGTACTCTCACACGTAGGTGCGCTGTGCTGATTCCCATTGCTATATGGCACTGGGTGACACGTCCCTACTTACCGAGCCGTTCTTCTGGAGCTGGGCCTTGGGCAGCCTCCAGTCCTTCCCTATAACAAGGAGTGGATGAATGGATAAAGAAGATGTGGTTCTTATGCCAGTGGAATATTACTCAGTCATCAGAAAGGAGGAATATCTACCATTTACATCGGCATGGATGGAACTGGAGGGGATTATGCTGAGTGAAATCAGTGAATCAGAAAAACATAATTATCATACGGTTTCGCTCACATGTGGAACATAAGGAATAGGCAGAGGACCATAGGGGAAGGACAGAAAACTGAATGGGAAGAAATCAGAGAAGGAGACAAACCATATGAGGCTCTTGACTCTGCGAAACAAACTGAGGGCTGCAAAAAGGGAGGTGGGGGGGGCTGGGATAAGTGGGTGATGGGCATTAAAGAGGGACATGATATGATGAGCACTGGGTGTTATACTCAACTGCTGAGCCACCGAGCATTCTATCAAAAACAGATGATGTACTATAACTTGGCTAAATGCATTCAAATAAAAACAAGCAAATAGTGCTATGGGCATTCCAGTAGACTGAACCATATGAAATTGCTCATAGTGCCTACCCAAAAAATGGCAATTTCATATCACTCAAATGAATACATCATCTTCTGATGAACACATGTATACATTTCTGCTGAATAAAATCTAGGAGTGGACTTGTTGATACTTAGAATTATGCACAAGTTTTTGAAATGGTTACACCTGCTTACATTCCCACCAACTGTTCCATACACCATGCTCCTTGATGTACCTGGTCTTTTCCCATTTTGCTTCTAGCTGGCACGTGGTAACACTCACTGAGGTTTGCATGTGTGCTGCTGTGATGACTAACGAACACATATCCACGTCCATATATACGGACACCGTTTGGATTTCCTCTTTTGTGAAGTTTGTGTCAAGGCTTTTGTCTGGCTCATTCTATTGGCTTGTAGGAGTCCTTTATGTGTTCTGGAGAAGAATCTTTTGTGAAACACATGCACTAAGAATTATCTCTTCCCATTCTATGGGCTGCCTTTTCTCTCTCAATGATGTCTTTTGGTGCACAAGAGTTATTAATTTAAACAGGACACTGAAAAAAGAAACATATTTGGGGAAAAAAATAAACAGAACACAACCAATCAAGTTTTTCTTTTATGACTCAAGCTACCTGTGTCCTGTTTTAGAAATTTTTGTTCACTCTGAGGTTATGGAGATGTTTCTCCTAAAAGCTTTACTATTTAACCTTTCATAGTTGGACTTTTTCTGTGTGTATATGAATTCCAGATGAATTTCTTTCCAGTGGATATTTAATCCAGAACCATTTATTAAAAAAGACCATCCTTTCCCACTGCATGTATGCGTTACCTTTGTAGTGAGTTAAGTGATTAAATACTATCTCTGATTTCTCTTCTGTTCCACTGGTCAGACTGTTTATCTGTCTAGGCTGCTATAGTGTTACAGGAGGTCTTGATATTTGGACATGTAAATCCTCTAGTTTTGTTCATCTTCCTCAAGACTGCATGGCTCTTTTGGCTGGAAATGATGATTTTTTTCTTTAAAAAAGAAGTTCTAGCTCTGTCTATTGAAAAGGCCTAGAAGCAATGACACCCAAGTAACAATGAGTGTGTTTAGCTCTCGGATCTTGGTTTCTAAAAACTATTCCTCAGTCATTGGAACCAGGGATCCTTAGAGAAAGGGCTAATTCCAGGACTTGGGGCCATGAAAGTGTAAGAAGATCCTGAAATATCCGAGGCCAGAAAGTAGGTATGTGCTCAAAAACGAAGGCAGATGGGTCAAAGGGACACAAAAATCACCTTGAACTGGCTCTCACTGGCCAAATTTGGGACCATTTCTGTATCCCAAAGGATGACAGAAACAGGTAGTACCTTTCCAGTAAAAAAAGCAATCTAGGAGTCTGCAATATTTCCCTTAGAAAAGAAGGTTCTTTTCAGAAGAATGTCAGCTACTAGAGAAAAAATGTCAGAATTAGAAAACCATCAATTTTGAGTACCTATTTGATAACTTATTTAAACAAAAATTGTCATTAAAACCATGGCTGAAAGATGCTTGGGACACAGAACATACCCCACACACTACTTTGTAACTCATTATACTGTAATTGATTACTATTTACAAAGAGGAAAGGGGACATTTACAAAGGAGAAGCAGGAGGTGAACATTACCTGACCCAAGTAATCAACCTGAATATCACCACTAATATCACCACCAACGTCATGTACCTCCTAATGTGATTCACGGGTGTCAACCTACGTAATATTCCCTCCGAATTGTTTAACTTGAACTGATCGCAAGGACCTAAATAGACAAATCCAAACTGAGGGTCATTTTGCAAAATAACTGGCCTGGGCTTTTAAAAAATGCCAAGTAGTGTAAGATTAAAAAAAAAAAAAAAAAAAGTGGTTGTGAATGCAAAATGGTACGGCCACTTTGGAAAATAGTATGGCACTTTCTTATAGAAGTAAACATACTCTCACCATACAAGCCAGCAATCATGCTCCTTGGCATTTTCCAGAGGAACTAGAAACTTATGTCCACACAAAAACCTGCATGCAAATATTTACAGCATCTTTCTGCATAAATCATCAAACTTGGAATCAGTGGAGATATCCTCTCATAGGTCAAATGCCAATGGATAAACAAACTGTGGTCTACCCAGACAATGCAATATTATTGGGCACTAAAACAAAATGAGCTCTCGAGCCATGAAAAGACATGGAGGAAACTTAAATACATATTAAAAGAAGCTAGTCTGAAAGGGCTACCTATTGGATGATTCCAATTATATAGCATTTTGGAAAAGGCAAAACTAAAAAGATAAGTGGGTGTTAGGCTAGGGAGTGGGCGGGGATCCGAAGAAATGAATAGACAGAGTGCAGGGGATATTTAGGGTCAAAATATGGTGAACGCGTGGCATTAGATCTTTGTCCAAACCCAGAGAATGTCTATCACCAAGAAAGAGCTGTGAGGTCAACTATGGATACTGGGTGATTATGACATGTTCGTGTGGGTTCATCCTTGGTCAAATATGGGCCATTCCGGTGACTGATGTGGATCATGGGGGAGACTATGCATGTGTGAGGGCAAGGGGCATATGATAAATCCCTGTGCCTTCCTCTCAATTCTGTTGTAAAACTAAAATTGCTCTGAAAAAATACATAACATTAAAGAAAAAAATTAAAAAAAAAAAAAGAAAGTCTTTTAAAAAAGTAGAGAAACTGTTCTAGATTAGGGGAGATTAGGGGACAACTAGATGCAGTAAATGATACATGAGATCCTGGTTGAAAAACAGTAAAGGACATTATTGGGAGAAGTGGGCAAATATGAATATGGGGCAGATATTAAATATATGCTGTATCAGTGTTGGGTTTTTCAAGGTCCTAACTATTGTGGTATATGGAGAATATATTGTTAGGAGATGCAAGCTGACGCGTGCAGGCATGCCTGCAACTTACTCATAAACTGCTCTTCAATAAAAAGTTAACAAACTGCTCTAAGTTCAGGATTTTAAAAGACCATGTAAAAAGATTATTACCCTACTACCAGAAATCAGAAAAATATCCCTTTATATTATATTTATGTCATATTTTTGTATTTTATAGAAAAGAACTGATTTATAGAACACGTTAAAGGAGATTTTTGTTTTCGCCTTTAAATACCAACAACTTTATTAAGAAATAAATTGCCATTAACAGGATGACCCATTATTAGACTCTCAATATTACTCGCAAACCTGAAAATATATTTGTTTAAAAGGTTAAAAAGAACAAAATGACTATTCCTCATTAGAGGAATCTTTTGAATGTCTTCATTCATCTAGCTGAGCACCTTTGAGAGGACAAGGCTAGAATGAAGAGACACATAGAACGGCCCCTGTTCCGAACGACCTGGTTGTGGGGTCGCCGCCCCCCCCCCCCGGTCCCCCCGGCACAGAAGCGCCCGAGAAGAGTGTAAGGTGAGGTATGACGCGCGAAAAGGGCGCTGACCATCCCAGGGTCCCCTCATCAGCACGCATCGTGCCTGTGGGGAAAACATGGCCACAGGGGGCAATCCCCGCAGACTCGCCAGGGCTGATGGGGACTGCGGAATGTCATCATCTTCGACAGGCTTTTAAAGTAAACCTATTCTGGGGTGCCTGGGTGGCTCAGTGGGTTAAAGCCTCTGCCTTCAGCTCAGGTCATGATCTCAGGGTCTGGGATCGAGCCCCGCATCGGGCTCTCTGCTCAGCAGGGAGCCTGCTTCCTCCTCTCTCTGCCTGCCTCTCTGCCTACTTGTGATCTCTCTCTCTCTGCCAAATAAAATCTTAAAAAAAAAAAAAAAAAAAAAACCTATTCTGCTCAAGTAAGATCTTAACATCTTTAATTTTAGCTTTCTATGCGATTGTAGGTACACCTTTTGTACCTACTTTCTGTATATAAAACTTAAAATAGTCTGTCTTAAAAATGCCTTTAAGTCTCTTTCTTCCAAATAAAATGTATTTTTCCTACTCCAATACCTTATACCCTTACATAACCTTAGTACTCTTTATAACCTTAGAGGTCGTGTTAAAACCAACCATATTTTTAAAACATTGTTCCTTTTTAGCTGCTTATCCCTGCGTTACTTAATCTCTGCCCTTCAGTTTATATCCCTATAAAATGAAAACACTTCAAACTCACGTCATAAGGGAAAATGACTACCTATTCAGGGAACAAACCCTCTCTCTACTGGGACAAGTTAGTACTTTCACTGGGCTATTTGCCAGTTTGGGCTCCAGGCCTACTGTACGGGCAAGGGGCAAGAACGTAGTAATATGCAGAAACACATGGAAAAATCTAACGCAGGGCCTTATTTGTAGGTGGATTAAAAAAAAAAAAGTGTGTTGGTTGGTTACTTCATAGAAAGAAGCGAGCATTAAAGTCTTTTTGTTTTTGTGAGAAGACACAGAGGAGCTAAGGTAAGAATACAAGTGTTAAGTATATAATCTACATGATTATATTCCTAAAAAAAAAAAAATTTAAAGGCAGGGAAGAGTACCTTATAAAAAGCATTTGGCTTAAAAATAAGAATTCTATTGGAAAAAATTCTGCATTAGTATATTTAGACCACTTCACACGTTAATACGAGTATGTTTTTCAAACATTTGGGATAATCGAATGGAATTTGTATCTGAAACTAGACAAAAAACCAAATATATTCTCAAGTGCACAGTTTGAGTATATACCGATGATTCTAATTTCCAAAAACACAATTAATCTTTTTACTTTTCACTTGGTTTCCTTCTGTCACTGTCGACATATCACCTGGACGGAACAAGACTGAGAACCAACCTGACAGCCATCTGACGGACCTGAACACCTGCTCCAGGCTCTGTCCTTCTGGGGCTCGGGGGTCAGTGCTGACACCTACACCTCGCCCCGCCCCCTGCTAGTGACTCCCACCTGTTCCTTGTGCCCTAACCTGCTCTGTCTTCTCGGCAACGGTAGGACAGCCACACGAGGGCACAGGTGGGCAGCCAGAGAGGCCACGTGAACCGAGGTGGGGGCTGTCAACCACTGGGCCCAGAGTTCATGCAGAAGTAAGGACCACAGGACCCAGAGGACAGAAACTTTGACTGAATTGTGTTTCCGTGATCCCCAGGTGATCTCAGTAATGTTCTGCTTCATTTCTATTACACCACACAAAACTCTCAATATAAATTCTCCATAAAGCTCGGTCCAAAAAGGACAAGAATCTATTACATGTTGTGAATATTCAACCTTACATTTAGTGGCCTCTGAGCAGAACCTAAGAATTCTAAGTAGAATCTAATCCTCAGGAGAATCACCCCAAAACCATAATATAATCACGAGCTACCAAATTACTCTAACATTTTCCATTATATATGTGGCATATTTTTTTTTTAAAGATTTTATTTACTTGACAGAGAGAAACACAGCTAGAGAGGGAACACAAGCAGGGGGAGTGGGAGAGGGAGAAGCAGGCCTCCTGCCGAGCAGGGAGCCCGATGCAGGGCTCGATCCCAGGACCCTGGGATCATGACCTGAGCCGAAGGCAGACGCTTAACAACTGAGCCACCCAGGCACCCCTATGCGGCTTATTTTTTAAAGAAGGTTTTTTTCCTTCCTTGATACATAAGCACTGTATGTGTATTATGAAAAATGCAGCCTACAGGAAAGAAGGCAGGTGAGAGTAGTATGTATGTACATAAAATGCCAAAATTAATTTGTTTTTTGGAGGGCACGGTAGGGGCTGATAGGACAATGTAGAGAGAATGGTGAGTTGCATTCATGACAAATCTGCAATTCTATGCTTTTTCACTTAATGGAACCTAGATTTTCTTGACAAGAAAATTCCCATTAATATACATGTGAGAGGAAAAACGTACTCTATTTTCTAAACCTTCTAAAGGCTGACTCTTTTGCCAAATTGAATCCAATTCAAATAAATACTGAGGCAAAGAGAAGTTTTCTGATTTTCAACATTTTTGTGAAGAGAAAATAATATATAATCATTTCTTTATTAATGAAGAATGGATTCTGCCAATGCGTGATTCCTTTCCTCCTTGAGGTCCCCCACCGAAGCACTCTGACTTCTTGAACAGCTGAGTACCTCCACCACTGGCCCCGAGTGACCCAAGAGGCCCTCATTTGATAAGCTTGCTCACCATCCTGCACTGACAGCAAGAGCTAGAAAGCTGGCGCCCCCATAACTATGAGCCTCAGCCCTGAGCCCACGGGCTGGGAGCAACCTGCCGCACCCAGCAAGGTCTGAGGGTTTGGTGGGGAGGGGGTGGCCCAGACACAGACACAGAGCGGCACCTTGGCAATCCAGTCGGAAGGCAGGGGTGCAGGGCACACGGGCCGTGTGTTAAATCCCTAATTCCAGACACTGGTTCACAGCTATGACGGGATAACAAGAACTGCACTGAGCCTCTCATCATAGGAAACTAGGCACATGGGCAAAATGCATGAAACAATGGCTTTACCCGCACTGGGCCACAGGTAGTGCGGCACTGTGACTCCTAGAGAGAAGGGCACAACTGAGATGAGCCTCTCAGCCTCCCTGAGCTTTCTGCCTGGAGGCAATTTCCAGACCATGAGTACAAGCCTTTCAACAGCACTAGTTAGGTCTGGGGAGTTGGGGAGCCAGAAATGAGAGCTAAGGGGAAGCGACGACAGCCAGGAGTGGCAGGGCAGGTCTCGGAACAGGACGGCCTGTGCTGAGAAAGAGCTCCGGAGAGCTGCCTAGGGGTGCCCTGGAGTCTCTGCCGAGTCCTGAGTGGCATGTGCACACAGTGGTTTCACACGGGGTAAGAAATGACCAGGGAACTGGAAGCTAAACAACTTCCAAAGTGCACAGGAGGCTCGGAGATGCTTGAGTTCTAACCAGGCAGAGCAAAAAGATCTCCCCAGTGCCCCAGTTAGTGGGGCATTCGGCAGAGATTCCAAAGGGGGTCAGGCCTAGTAGTTAAGGCACCACCCCTGGTGTGAGTGCTACCTTATATCTTTCCTAACAAAGCTCAAAGGTCTTGAGAGTGATCCAAAAGTCCAACACTCTAACCAAAGCAAATCCCCAATGCTTTAAAGGAAGACCACCAAAAGAAAATCCAGCCACTCAGTAATGTAACACTCACAATGTTATATCCAGTAAAAAGTTAGAAGACTACTTGCCAAGAGGGAGGAAAATGTCTTTGTGATAGGAGAAAAATTTGTCAATAAAAACAGACCCAAAAATGACAGGGGAAAAAAAAGAACAATTAACAGCCATAACTATGTACAAGTATTTAAAGGAAAACATGAATATAGTGATGAGAGAAACGGATAATGTAAAAAAAGAACAAAATGGAACTTACAGAGATAAAAATAAACTAAGATAAACATTTTACTGGATACAATTAGCAGCATATTAGACCTTCATTAGAAAAGAAAAATGAGATAAAATAAAATAAAATAGATGACTGAACATTTGAAAAAAGTATAGCTAATAAGATGCTACAAAAACAAACAAAATACTAAAAAAAGAATTAACAACAACAACAAAAAAGGTCAAAAAAAGAGAAATAAGGAACAGACTGAACAAGTACAACATACCACAAAATGGTAGATTTAAACTCAACTGTGGTAGGTGGCCTCTACTGATCTCTGCCTTCCAGTATATATGGTCTTGTATAGTCATCTCCCCTTGAGTAATCTGCTTCCAAACAATAGAATAGGGCAACATTGAGGAAATGTTGGTGGGGGAAATCACTTTTGTCTTGCTGGCAGACTTCTCTCTTACTGGCTTTGACAAAGTAAGATGTCATGTTGGAGAGGCCCACATGGCAAGAGCAGAGGTGGCCTCCAGCCAGCAGCCAGCAAGGAAATGAGGCCCTTGGACCAAAAGCCCTCAAGGAACTGAATCTTGCCAACAACAACGTAATGAAGGTTACAAGTAGATCCTTCCCCAGTTGGACCTTCAGAAGAAAGCACAGCCTTGACTGATGCCCGACGGCAGGCTCATGAGAGACGGTGAGGCAGAGGTGCCCAGCTAAGCTGTGCCTCAATTCCTGACCCAAAGAAATGATGAGATATAATGTGTCTTGTGTTAAGCTGCTGAGGTATGAGCTTGCTACACAGCTACAGATAACTAATACACCAAATAAATCAACAATTACCTTCAATGGAAACTATCTAAACACTGCAGTTGAAAGACAGACACTGCTGGACTGGATTAAAAAAAGAAAGATCGTGCTCTATGCTGTCTATTTAGAAAGGTACTTTAAATATAAAGGTCAGCTGGCTTAAAAGTAAAAACTGGAAAAGATATATCACACAACGTGTAAGAAACTTAGAGGGGTTATATTAGTCCCAAACAAAGCAGACTTTGGGAAAAGGATCATTACTAAGGATGGAGGGATTTCATAATATAAAGGGATCAATCTACCAAGAACACATAACAGACCCCCAAAAAACATGAAGGAAAAAACTACTGAAAGGAGAAATAAGCAAATCCACAATATTAGTTGGGGTTTTCAACATACCTCTCTGAGCAACTGATAGAACAGGAAAAAAAGAAAATTGGTAAGAATATATGACTTGAACAACCTTATGAGCCAACTGGACCTAACTGACATTTATATACCATCCCACCCTCTAGGATATATAAAACATGCATGGTCATTTAAGAAAGGTGTGCGTTCTTATGAGAAAGCACATGTTACACAGAGTACACTAGTACGTAGTGTAACAGAACAAAAACCAAAGCACTGACTAAAACTATTAGATTCTGAAATCCACAGTTTAGGAGTAAGTTTTTGGACTTCTTTAAATTTCAGTTTTTCCAATCCTAACTTGATCTGCTTGGTGTGAGTTTCAGTTCTTTGATCTGGAAAATCCTTCAAATTATACGTGGGTGTCCAAATAAAACCTTCAAATTTCCGAAGGTGTGAACATTTTGTTTCTGTTGAGCCTTCTAAGAGCCTTCAACAAGCAAGCAATCAAGCAGACACTCTAATTCTATGCACAAATAAACAAGCACACAATAATGCAGCCAGAGATTTCACTAGTTTATCAGCAATTACTTAATCAAATTCCATTTTTTTTTTGAAAGACGCAGAGACTATCTAACTGAAACTGACGGTGACCGACAGAAACACCTATGTTAGAGAAATACATTAGAAAAGTAATACTTTCTCATATTAAGAGTATGCCCAGTAAAATATCACTTTGTTATTCTTGGCCTGAGAAAAATAGTAATAAGAGCACATAGATCTTTTTCATCATATATATTTTACACATCCATCAAGAGGCACATAATTCTTTGGTACATTCAATAACTACTTATGACCAATTACTAAGCACCTTCTTATTTCACTATTGTTTCCATTTTATTTTACCAAGGAGACCTCTGAAATACCCTGGGTTTCTGATGGGTTACTACAATATGATAAAATGAGTTTTATTTATCCTGACATTAAGAAGCTTGGGTGAAATCAATACCAATTTACTTCCTGTGTCCCCTTTTAAAATTTGTTCAAAATGTATTATAATCTGACACCAGAATCAGATATCAGATATCAAATTATAGGAAAGTTTTGATTGTGTAGAATTCTTTTGTTTAATACTTAAAGCTTCGTACTTTCACCCAAAGGATTAATTCATTGAAAAGAAACATGCAAAGAAGGAAAGAAATCATACAACCCCCCACCCCCCCACCCCCAACAAACCTGCCCCTTCAAATGCAGAATGCTGTTCAGCCCTGGAATTTCATACATACGACTCATAGACCCCAGACTGGGCGACCACGAGGCTGGTAGCATGTAAGGCCAACTATAAACCAAATAAATCCTAATTACCCATTTCCTTAGGTTGTTCAGGCTCTAAATCTCTTGGGTTCCGCCCTTCTCATTTATTTATTTGCACTATTATTATTTTTGTAAAGAAACATATAATAATACACAATTAGAGGATTTTAAGAGAATTCAGATGAAGTGAAAAACGACTTATAGATCTGCCCTCTCCCACTTAAATGACCTTAAAGCATCATCTAAACAACTGCCATCACACCAAGATTTCAGAGCATAATATTCTACAACACTAGAACTGTTTGTTTTCACACATGCCAAAGGTCCTTGGGAAACAAGTCATTGTATACATATATATTTGTTTTTGAAAAGGTCATTCCCAGATTTAATCAATTTCTTTGTTAAATAATTGGGTTCAGAATGAAAGCATTTTAATTGTGAGATGTGATTATGACACAGATTTCCTGGAATCAAAACGAAAAAGAGAAAGAATTTAAGAGTCAACTCAGAGCAAGAAATCTCCTTAAACATAGCAAATAACTGTTTTATTACTTCAAAATACCAGAAGTCCTCTGTATAATACTTATCATATACATCAAATGCCTTAAAAGCGTCTAAGCGGCCATATCTACTATCTTAATCTCTTCAGAACAAGTACATAAGGAGAAAAATCGATAAATCAGTCCTTGATGACAGAGGGTTTGTTTAGGAGTTTACCAAATGGAATGGCCCTGCTGGAATTCCTTCAAGCAGCCTGTGAAAATGTCAGAACAGAGTCTGTTTTGGAGGTCATAGTCCCTAGAGAATTCTGAGTTTTGGCCTGTTTGTCTTTTCACATGCTTTAATATTTGAAAGTCATTCCTTGTAGACACTGACTGATGCCCAGGGAATGCTAGGATTGTGGGAACTGGCAGTACCAACGAGAGAGACAGACTTCATGGGAAATCAGTGCCTACTACTGGCCCCTTTGCTCTCATCACATAAGCTGCTCTGCAAATGTTACGAAGGTACATGGAGAGACATTAAGAAACTGTATGTCAATCTGACATCTTTAAAGAGAAATACTTGTGGGAAATAGGGGCAAAAATGACTGGGCCTACTGAGAGAAACACCAAGTTATAAAACGTAGTGGTGGAATCCTGAAAAATCGTATTCACTTGGTATGAATTCACAGACAGAATGGGGGTCGAAAATTCATGAGTAACTTTTGACTTCCCCAAACTTAAGAGCCTCCTGTTGACTGGAAATCTCAGAGATGACGTCAACAGTCAGTCCACACATATTTGCTAGGTCATATATATCATACGCTGTAGTCTCACAATAAAGCCAAAAGGGGAAAAAAATCACACAGAAGAGAAAAAATACATTTTCAGGACTGTACTGTATTTATCAAAAACAATCTGCACACACGCGGAGGACACATGCAGTTCCAACCCATGTTGTTCACGGGGCAACCTGTACCGCGTTCCCAAGACACACACGACTGTAACAGTTACAACGTGCTAATTACTTTGCCCACGTTGTTCTAAATGCTTGATTTTCATGAACTCATTTCATCCTCAAAGCAACTCTACGAAGCAGGGGCTAGTATGATCCTTGTTTTGTAGATGAGAAAAGTGAGGCAAGGGGAAGAGGAGTCATTTGTCTCAGTCCACAGGCAGGAATGGTGCAGCCGGAACCTGGACTCAGGCACGGGGGGCTCTGGGCTTGGTGCATTTCACCGCTGACTCAGTGCAGACTGCCTCTTTCGTGGTATTTTTACATCAAGCAGGCAGTGCTGGGTACCTGGGACTGAGTGCTTACGACGCGCCAGGCACATGCTAGTTAGCAGAAGAGCTCTGTTGTTGTAAGCCTCTCAGTAATGTAGGAGGCGCATCTAACATGATTCCTGTGTATGGACTGAAGACACGGGCTTTGTGTGGCCCAACACCACACAGCCAGTCCAAGAGAGCAGGCTCTATGCTTGACCCCACAGACGTCTTTTTCTTTTTCTTTTTTTTTTTTATAGCCCTCCTCCTTTAAAATCAAGTTGTCTCCCTCTCAGTTATCTGCACGAATCTCTAAATTCATTTTCTGTATATAGTTGAAGGGATTACTTGCTAGGATCTATGCGTCCAACAATTTTAGGCAAAATGTACTCCATTCTGAACTGCCAACATTGCACCAGAGGCTTAAAAATCTAAGAATTAATCTAGGGTAGGAGACACAATGATCACTCAGTAAATATTTTCTAATAGTCAAATCATCCCGATTTCCAACTCTTGAAACACGGATTTTTAAAACCATTTTGGAGAACAAGGTACTGGGATATGGCAAGCTTTCCCGATACACTACATGCCGGCACTTTCACCAAGCAGCCCACGCGACAGGCTTCCCCACCACGTCGGGATTGTGGCTTCTGTCAAAGAGAGTCTCCTATTTTGTCGCTAGGAATCTCAAATCTGCAGAGAACACTGACAAATTCTAGTATTTGTTAGCTTTCTAACTAGCCGACAAGAATCAAACGTGAGTTGTAAATCAGACTTTTTGCTTTTCTTGTTGTATCTTCATTAAACACAGAGATCATCTTTAAAAACTTAGATTTTACAAAACAGACACCCAACAATTAGCATTTCCTTAATGAAAACAACAACATAAATGACTAGAAAAGAAAATGAATAACCTGGGCTTTTAAAAAAGCTAAAATACTGTCTTTTAATTGACAACCTGATGCTATTACAAAAATGTTAACACATACCTGCCAACCCTTAAATACCACGAATAGGGAGATACTGCATGGCCTAAATTAGATATGTTTTGGGTTTTTTTTTTTTTAGGATAAAACAATTGAGTCGATTTCTCTTTCTTTTTAAATACAGGGGGAAAGTCTGACTAATTGGGCGAGCTGGCATGTATGTTTAATAATACACCTGTGAGGAACGTAATAAACAGCGACATTATTAATCCGCATCTATGGAAAATTCCATCTGTTAACTGAGATGGAAGTTATCTTCCATTCTTTCTGGTTCTGCTGCCCGATGAACAGCACAAGGCAGAAGTGATAATGAGATATAAGAACACATGATGCAATGAGGAAGGGCAGCCAGAGGGAGACACATGGGCTGAAAGCTACCATACGGATATTACAATGGGCATACCGTGACACAGAGAGCTTCCGAGACTTACCCATGCTCACAGACTGAGTCAGCAGAGGAGACTGGAGTCCTGACTCCCAAAAGACTACACTTCCTGTTAATAATAGTGAGGGCAGCAGGTGAGGGTAGCCAACAGTATGGATTAACTTAAAGGAGTTAGAAAAACATTGGGTATGATATTTGCGAATTAGGGCGATTATTAACTATAAACCAAAAAGAAAATTTCAAAACATTTGTTATTCCAACATATTTGTCTTGTTGCTTTGTCTCAACAGAGCCTTATAACTGGTATCTTGACATAAAATAACAAAGGATGAAAAATCACGCATCACTTCTTCCCCCGTATACTCCCTGTATCTATCAGGCTCCTTCAGTCATGGTAGAGAGCAGGTGTCCAACATCTATCTTTCCTCTTCCTTTTTGGCTAAAAGAGGTCCCTGTGGTTGGGTTAGGTGGGGCACACAGGCAAGAAGGAGCCCAACTTAATTTTAACAACATCTCTCGGCCTACCACAGGGTCTAATTATAAGTCAACTATTTAATTACAAGTAGTCTTAAAAGGTCTAGATAGAGAGGGTGTTACAGTTGAGTGATATTTATTAACTAATCATTTATATTACATATGTCCTCTTTTAAAATTCCTTTCTGAGGGATAGGAAAGATAGTTTCTTAATAAATTAGTTTCAGTTTATTTGCTGGACCAGTGCCTGATGTAAGTCATACAAAAATTACCTCAAATAATCTATAATGATGTACTTCTATGACTCCGGTAACTTTAGGAAACCCTTGTAACGATTTTAGGCAAACATTTTATAATATTAAGATAATGTGGTCTCATACCAGATTGAACTGATAATTATTATTATGTTCTATAATTTACTTTTAATAAATACGTTAATTGTTGACATTCAAGAGCATTTCTGCAAGAGGACACAATTTAAAAACTGGATAAATACTGGATAAGTAACTCAAAACGGGGCTTCAGGTGTGCTAGGCTGGGCCTACAGTCTTACTGATGCACTCCTGAAACTGTACGCTCCATCTACCTAACCCCTCAGCAATAACCGAAGCAGGCCTGTGGCACTGTTCTGACTCGCCGCCTACAAAGGCGAGAGGGGAAATTAATGCCCAGCCCCCTCCCCGCCTCCACCCACACGTTGCTTGGGTGTGTTCAGCAATGCACTGAAGCAGACTAAACCTCAGTAACAGCAAAACTGTCTAAACAAGACACCCAGAGTACAAAAAAGAAGGTGGATGGGGTTATAGATGCTTATTTACATTGTGAAACAAAACATGCTATTTAATAGGAGACTTGGTAAAGACCATTGCGAAAGAAGAGTACCTCACCTTTAAGCTACTTATATGACTTCGTTTTCATTTTGAAAGGTTCAAGAGATTGTCACAAACAAAGAGAATAGGAAAGCTGCTGTAATTCATCAAGAATTTCCTTTGCAGCTGTCAGGGGGTTCACAGTTGGCTTTGAACTTCCTAATTGTGTTTAGTACTAACATGTAAAGCTTAACTTTTAAAAACATATTAGAAACGAAGGAATATTAATTAAGGAAATTGTATGTATTTCTCTTCCCAGTCTAAGTACTTCGAAGTGACTCCTGAAAGCAGAAAAAGAAATCATCTAAATGTATCAGACTGTTAATATTAACATAATTGAGAATTTTAAATATTCAAGATCCTAAATATGTAAACAGTAAAGCCAATGCTACAGAAAATTTTTCATTTCTATTTCCTCCAGTTACAGAAAGGGAAAGCAAGAATCCTATGGTTCCATGTCTCGGTTATTTAGCATCTATTCATTTCCTTCCCATTTATGACACTCTGAGAATATTCTGTCTGGTTGTCTGCTCCAGAGAAAACCAGAAATATTCTCTTTTCCTCACCAATCTCCAGTAGGCCATACCGTCTGGCGCACATGCTAAGAAACAGGGTTCTTTTTCAGACAAATGCTCATCACCTTTGTGCGTTTTCAAACACCTGGAGTGACCGTAAGCCTAACAGGCCAACGAGGAGTGGGGAAACGTTTTCCAAGTAAAACATCAAGAAAAGACCAGCCGTGAACAAATACCATTTATTTTCTATGGTATGAGGCAAGCAATTCTCTTTGGCTGGGTTCCATGGCAAGGCGAAGTTCACATGACCGTCTGCATGTGTATTAATACCTGAACTGAATTCAATGCAGAGAACTACCTTGTGCTCCCTTGTATGCAACAAACTTGTGAAGGAATTATTTTCTCTCTAATGTGATCATTCTAGAACAGAACAAGAGATGGTCTAAAACTGTTCATTGTGACCCATTTAATGGATGGAAAAGCTTAGGAACGAAAATTCAAAATGGGACCATTAACTCAAAAACCCAACTACTGCAGTAACTAGAAATACTAAAGTTTAAAATAAGAATAACAACGAAGTTTCCTCTTTTCTGAGGCCTAAAAACACGCTATTTCAAAGCAAATACAGTTTCAAAAAGCCTGTTAATATAGGAAGGGAAAAGTGGCCAGTACTATTTTCCACCTACTTGACGCTACTGACGGCTGGCCTGCGGCGTATCTGTGGTCACGTTAACATGACTGAGCCTCACCTTCAGAGCTGCACCAGGAAGTAGTAAAAGACCAAACTGTTTAAAAAGGGGGGGAAATCTATGCCGACTTATCTGCTGTACTGCAAGATAAAGCTGGCAACGACTTAAAAGCTTAAGTTCACCAAAGAGCATACTTCTCAGTCTTGCAAATGACCTCGAGACATACAACTGTAAGCTTCCTTCCCGTGGTCTCCTCTAAGTGGGGGCACAGGGCAGAGCTGGGGCTCCTTCAGGCACGCTGTTTCCATCTACTTTTTCTTCCCCTGCCTTTATAAAGCTACACTCAACTTACAGCACCTGAGCTTTTCCTAGTTTGGCAATAAAAAATGACCATCCCTTGGACTGACTTCCCTTTAACTGCCTGTGTTTACCATCTGAAGGAATGCTAATATTGTGTAAAACATCCAAAGAGAGCTCAATTTTCCCATGTACGCATTGTTTTAGTAAAGGTCCATCACTGTATATCCACACTTCCTTTACTAAGGACTCCCTTGTTGGGAAGAATTAATGGTCTAATTGGTTGTCTTACTTTGGAGGCACCACTAGCTATGGAATTATTTTGGCCATGTTCAGGGGTCAAGAAAAACCCTAGCTTTTCTGTAGTAAACATCTTTCACATTTACTGCAATAGTAGGAAAAGTCTGCTATTGTGCTACATTACCAACATAAATATTGGCCAAAAATAAGGGAAGACCCCTGTATCACTGTTTAGGTATCAACCGTTCTATCCTCATTAGGTTTATTTATAAACTATTTGGTGATAGGATCCTTCTACACACTAATCCAAACTGAGATATCTTCATATTCCCCAACTGGAAAAGGAAAGAATTCAAACGAGTGAAAATCGAATGCTTAGGACTAAAAATGAAACACAATATTCTAAACAGTACTTTGTATTAATTCATTTTGAGGCCAAGATCTACATTTTATGTATGATACGACCTAAACATGGCATGAGGAATACTTAAAAAATGAAGAATAAACATTAAAAAC
>CM053621.1:9062396-9080500 GCA_028646535.1 Procyon lotor | reverse complement strand
AAAAAAAAAAAAAAAAGGTAGATTTCTGATAGCTGTACAAAGATTCCACGTATGCCTTGGAATATATACGCAAATCAGGCTAATATAGCATAAACTTGAAATTAGAGTGTATGCCTGAATATAAGGTAAGGTTTTTAACTTCCTGAAGTCACTTATTAGAAAAGAGGAGACTGCTATTTGAGTCTTTACACAGCATCTCAGATTATAAGATGCATTTCCATGTACTTAATAGTGAACAAAAAAGTACCTGAAGAAAACATATCTGCTTAAAAATTAACTTTATTTAAAGCTAGTTTTAGAATGTTTATAAAAATATCTTAGTAGAATCATCAAAAGGGAGGAAGAAAAAGCCAACACATTATTAATTAGTCCCTGGTTATAACCTTAAAACTGAAAGTACTGAGTGTTGTTATAAACAAAACTTTGAAAAACTGCTTTTAAAAAAATAGTCAAATGCTATTCTCTCAGAAAGGATAGAAGTAACAGGAGTTAATTCTTAGGAAGTAAATAGGTAGCTATGGGGAAAGACGGGGAGGTGACTGTACTTTTCACAGTGACCTATTTGTCGCCTGTACATTTTAGGGCAGTGGATGTGTTACCTACTCATACAAAACAGATAATTATATTCTAAAATAGGAACTAGAGCCCCATAAAGTGTTATGACCAATCACAAATCACATGAATGATTACGCTGTAGAGACTGTGAATATACAACTCCAAGATACACAAGGCACGCACACACACACCCAACCCACTGTTTGGTCAATGGTACTTGTAGTCGAGACACAAAATCTCCAGTGTCAGAGCAGGCGTGAACTCAAAACCACTCTAACTCAAGGCAAAAGAGACAGAAATGAAGACACACCCTGGATTTTAGTGCTACATGGATGATGCCAAGGGGTTTTGCTGATGGTGAAAAAAGCACTTCCCACGAAGATCCATGGATGAAGTCTGAGCAAGATAGTTCTATGAAACATGAGTGTGAGTAAAGCAATCCTGCGGTATTATTGCAATGCTTCATGAAATGTGACCTTAGTTATGTTTTAAATTACTCAATTTAAATTTTTACCTTTCATTCCATCTTCCTAAAAGTTTATACAGGGAGAGCACCTAATATTCGGGCTAACCTTATATTCAGGCATACATACTTAAGAGGACATTCTTGCCAGAGAATGTGGTGTGCTTTATCAGGTAAATCACCACAAAGTATGAAGTTTCCCGACTTGCTTCTCTCCTCTGCTACATATGACCATTGTCCTGAGTTACCGTATATTACTGCTATTTTATACCAGTGCAACTCATACTTTTTGAGGATAACACTCTGAACATTACACAGGTCCAAAGGTACTATGTGAATCTGATGACATTTAGTCAAGTTTCAGTACATACGGTGATACTCTCTCAGCCACTGTCTTAGGAAGGAAGGCCCCTAGTTGATGGACGGTTCTAAAGCCATCGGTCAACCACAGCCTTCTGAAATGTCTGACAGCACCTAAGCCAAAATGTTGCTTTAAACCACTCACACTTGACAAGGGTTATACCCAAGAACAAGTACCAGAGACCCTATCTGAAGGGAGAACAAGTACACTCTGAATACACATACTAAAGCTTGAAGAATCACAGCATATCACTTTCCTGCATAAGATAAGGCCAAGAATGAAAAGGACTGGGAAACAGAACCCAAAAAATAAGTAACAAGGTACATAAGGAAGTGTTCTAGAAGGGAATGGTTTTATTTCTTCTGGATTTAAAACCAACATTTTAAAAAATGTCTATTTGTAAATGTAAAACTTATCAGAACTGTAGAAAGCACAAAAAGTTTGGTTGAAATTCTGAATGTGGCCCTTTTAATATATATGCTTGATGTGTTTGTAAATTTTAACATTTTACGTTTGTTAGTTCTTATAAATATTAAAATTAAGTGTATATTACCTATTCTTATTTATTTACATTGAAAGTGGACAGTACTGTGTTTTCTGGAGACTCTGGAAAGCCTCTGTGTTCAAAGAAAATTTCCTGAACAGGTACCCAGTGAATAGAAAATATTCACTTTGTACACAACGACAGGAAGTCAAATACCAACAATCTGATCATATCCCATACCCACTCAATAGAAAAATACTCAAATAAGAAATTCTTGCTTTCTTAGTGGTCATCAAAATAGCTTAAATTTTGTCAATTCTGAAATTAAGGTGCAGCACACTGGAGACAGGAGGGTGGGAGGAGAATCTAGTCCAAGCCTCAGTCCGTCTGGCCCGGCATCCAATGCCATTCTAGCATGAAATCTGGTGCTAAAATGGTTGCATCTAGAGCTTATTTGCGAGGAGAATATCGCTACCAGATACTTAGGGGGAAATAATCAGAGAACTGAATGCAAAGTGAAAGTCTGCCTGTCACTCAAAATCAGCCATTACTCCATGAGACTCCCTTCTGTAAGAGGCTGCCCCATGTAACTGACCAAAAAATAAAATAAAATAAAATAAAATAAAATAAAATAAAATAAAATAAAATAAAATAAAATAAAATAAAATAAAATAAAAATTACTACCAAACAGTAATCAACTGGGCTCACACAAAAAGAGGAGTCTTTAAACCCAGGCCCCAGCACACGTGCTGACAAACTCACCGTTCTTCCTCTCATTCAGAGGGGGCAGGTGCTGGCTGGGCTGCAAGGACAGCTCCTGGAATTCGTGTGCAACAGCTTCACTTTGAGGACTCGGGGCAAGATGGGCTAATGGCCCCAGCTCATCCTCGGCGTCTAGTGCCCCTGGGGGATCCATGGTGCTCCGGCCACGGGCGACGGGTGTCCGAGACCTCTCTTAAATGTGGCCTGCCAAGGAGACTGTCAAATAAAAATGTGTAAGTAGATGGTACATTGATTTTTCTCCAATTTACACAAAAACACTAAAATGGAAACCCTCGGTTCTGGTCCAGCTTCACCTCTGTGTAGCAACTGCCAATGCATTTACCTTCTCTGGATCTTGGGTCCTTTGTCTAACACGCAGGCATAATAGACTTCCCATCTAAAATAGCACTTACCAGGTCAATGCTAGCTGAAAGGTATTTCATATAATTTTTTGTGCTGTGGATTAAAGAAAGGTATAGTTATTGGTATCATTAAAGATTTTTTTAAGATTTTATTTATTTAACTGACAGAGAGAGACAGAGACAGAGACAGCAAGAGAAGGAACAAAAGCTGGGGAGTGGGAGAGGGACAAGCACACCTTCCGCCGACCAGGGAGCCCCAGGCGAGGCTCGACCTGGCTTAGGGGCTGAGCAGTGAGCAGCAAGAAAGCTTACTGAAAGCTGAAAGCTAAAAGGATGGTGGTCCACATTATGCAGGGGTGAAGCATTTCACCAAACGGTTACCTGCTTAGTAGCATTCCCTATCGCGGTTCATTGGCCCATTCACCTAATGATGGGCATTTGAGTGGTTTCCAGTTTCTATGACAAATAAAAATGCTATAAAGATTCTTGTCCAAGTATTTTTATGGATATATGCTTTCACCTCTCTTGCATAAATACCCAGGAGTAAAATCAGTGGATCGTACGGCAACTGAGCATTTAAATTTTTTTTTTTTAATATTTTATTTATTTGACAGAAAGAGATCGCAAGTAGGCAGAGAGGCAGGCAGAGAGAAGGTGAAGCAGGCTCCCTGCTGAGCAGAGAGGCCGATGCGGGGCTTGATCCCAGGACCCTGAGAACATGACCTGAGCTGAAGGCAGAGACTTTAACCACTGAGCCACCCAGGCGCCCCTGAGCATGTAATTTTAAAGAAACTAGGGAAGTACCCTCCAAAGTGGTTGTGCCACTCTGCATTCTTACTAGCAGTGAAGAATTCCAGCTGTTCCATATCCTCGCTGACAATTATGACCAATCTTTTTCATTTTAAGTATTTCAATGGGTACGAAATGGTAAACTCCGTATGGTTTTAGTTATTTACATATTATTTTACTGAATTATACTTGAGATGTTATACCAGTTTCAGATGAACAAGACAGTAATTTGACATTTTTATATGTTATGAAATGATCACCACAACAGGTCTGGTAACCATCTGTAATATAAGATCATTACAGTATTATTGACCACGGCCCCTATGCTGCATATAACATCTCTGAGACTTAACTAATTTATAACTAAAAGTCTTTACCTTTTAATTCCCTTCAGCTATGTTGCCAGTCTCACCTTCACCCCCTCAACCACCAGTGTGTTCTATCTATGAGGTCTGTTTCTGTTTCGTTTTTTCATTTTGATTTTAGATTCCACATATAAGTGAAATCACGCAGGGTTAGCCTTTCTCTGTCGGACTTATTTCACTTAGCATGATATCCTTGAGGTCCTGGCATGTTGTCAAAGAAAGCAAGATTTCATTCTTTTTTGTGGCTGAGTAATATTATACACACACGCACACACACACAACCTTCTTTACCCATTTATTATCTTTTGATGGATATTTGGATTACTTCTATGCCTTGGCTATGGTAAATAATACTGCAATAAGCATAAAGGTAGTACCTATATTATTTTTTCTATTAGTTTTTTCATTTTCTTCAGATAAATACCCCAAAGTGGAATTCTTGATCATACGATAATTCTATCTTTAATTTCTGAGGAACCCCCATACTGTTTTCCATAGTGGCTGCCCTAATTTACATTCCTACCAACAATGTACAAGGGATTCCCTTTCTCCACATCTTCACCAACGCTTGTTATTTCTTGTCTTTTTGATGACAGCCATTCTGACTAGTATTAGGTGATATCTCATCGTACATGCATTTTCCTGGTGATTAGTGATGCTCAGCATCGTTTCATGTGCTTGTTGTCCATCTGTATGTCATTCTTGGAAGACTGTCTATTCAGGTCCTCTGTCCATTTTTAATGGGGTCGTTCTGTTTTTGTTGTTGTTGAGTTGTATGAGTTCTTTATATATTTTGGATATCAACCCCTTATCAGATATGTGGCCTTACAATGATCTTCATTCAGTAGGCTGTCTTTTCATTATGTTGATGGTCTCTTTCAGTCTGCAAAAGCTTCGTAGTTTGATGTGGTCCCATTTGTTTATTTCTGCCCTTGCCTAAGGAGACATATCTTAAAAAAAAAAAAATATATATATATATATATCTCAATATATATATAAATATCTCAATATATATATATATCTCAATATCTCTCTCTCTCTCTCTCTCTCTCTCTCTCTCTCTCTCTATATATATATATATATATATATATATCTCACCAAGACTGGTCTCAAAGAACTTACTGCTTATGTTTTCTTCTAGGAGTTTTATGATTTCGGTCTTGCATTTATGCTTTTAACCTATTTTGTGTTTATTTTTGTGTATGGTATAAGCAAGCAGTCCAGTTTCATTCTTGTACACACAGCTGTCCAATTTTCCCAATACCATTTATTGAAAAGACTGTCTTCTCCCCATGGCATGTTCTCGTCTCCTTTGTATAGGTTAATTGTGGCTTTACTTCTGATCTTTCTATTCTCTTCCACTGATCTATGTCTAGTTTTGTGCCAGTACCATACTGTTTTGATTACTACTGTTTTTCAGTACAGTTTGAAATTCCAGAGTATGATACTTTCAGCTTTGTTCTCTTTCCCAAGAATGCGTTGGCTATTTTGGGTCTTTTTTTGTTCTGTACAAATTTTAGGACTGTTTGTTTCCCATCTGTGAAAAATGCCACGGGAATTTTGATACAGATTGCAGTGAATTAGCTGATTTGTAGACTGCTTTGGGTAGTATGGACATTTTCACAATCTTCATTCTTCCAACCCCAAAACACAGCCCATCTTTCCATTTTTTTTAATGTCATCTTCAATTTCTTTCACCAGCGTTTTATAGTTTTCAGAGTATAGGTCTTTCACTTTCTTGGTTAAATTTAAAGTTATTTTACTGCTTTTGATGCAACTGTAAATGGGATTATCTTCTTAATTTCTCTGACAGTTCATTATTAAGGTGTAGAAATGCAACAAATTTCTATGTATTACTTTGTATCCTGTAACTTTACTGCATTCATTTATTAGTTCTGGTGGGTTTTTGGTGGAGTCTTTAAGGTTTTCTACATAGTATCATGTCACCAGCAAATAGTGAAAGTTTTACTTCTTCCTTATCAATTTGGATGTTTTTATTTCTTTTTCTTGTTTGAGCTGTGGTTAGGACTTCAAATACTATATTAAATAGACGTGGCAAGAGTGGACATCCTTGTCTTGCTTCTGATCGTAGAGAAAAATTTTTCATATTTTCACCCACTGAATATGATATTAGCTGTGTGTTTGTCATAAATGGCCCTTATTATGTTGAGGTACCATTTCTCCATATCCACTATGTTGAGTTTTTTTTTTTTTTTATCACAAATGGATACTGGATTTTGTCAAATGCTTTTTCTATACATATTATTATATACCTTTATCCTTTATTTTATTATTGTGCTGCATCACGTTGATTTATGTGCAGATATTAAACCATTTTGTATTCCTGGAATGAACTCCACTTGGTCATGGTGTATGACCCTTTTTAATGTTTTGATGAATTCAGTTTCCTAATATTTTGTTGAGGATTTTTGCAGTTGTGTTCATTGGAGATGTTGGCCTATACTTTTCTGGGTTTTTTTGTTTGTTTGTTGTTGTTGTTGTTGTTTTTGGTGGTATCTTCATCTGGTTTTGGTATCAGGGTAAAGCTGACCTATAAAATAAGTTTGAAAGTATTTTGAAAGTATTTCTTCCTCTTCATTTTTTTTTTTTTGGAATAATTTGAAGTATTTCTTCCTCTTCAATTTTTGGGAATAATTTCCGGGATAATTTAAATGCTTGGTAGAATTCACCTGTGAAGTCATCTGCACTTGGACTATTATTGGTAGCTTTTTGATTACTGATTCAAATTTCATTGTTAGTAAGTGGTCTATTCAGACTTTCTCTATCTTCATGATTCAATTTTGGAAGACTGTATGTTTCCAGGAATTTATCCATTTCTTCTAGGTATTCTTTGGTATATAATTGTTCATAATATTTACTTGTTATTTCTGTGGTATCTGATCTCATTTCTTCTTTTCCATTTCTGATTTTATTTATTTGGGACATCCTCTTTCTTTCTTGATGAGTTTGGCTAAAGGTTTGTTGATTTTGTTTATCTTTTCAAAGAACCA
The DNA here is from genome assembly GCA_028646535.1 of Procyon lotor. Lineage (NCBI taxonomy): Eukaryota > Metazoa > Chordata > Mammalia > Carnivora > Procyonidae > Procyon > Procyon lotor. The sequence goes on along the minus strand of CM053621.1, from coordinate 9,073,347 downwards.
GCTCTTAGCTTCATTAATCTTTTCTACTTTGTATGTCTGTGTGCACATGTATTTCATTTCCCCCATCTGTATTATTTCTTTCCTTCTATTAACTTTGAGCTTTGTTCTTTTTCTAGTTTCTTTAAATGTAAAGTAGATTGTTTGATATTTTGTTTCTTGAGGTAGGCCTGTATTACTATAAAATTCCCTCTTACAACTGGTTTTGCTGCGTCCCAAAGATTTGGAATGCTGTGTTTCCATTTTCATTTGTCTCTAGGTTTTTTTTTTTTTATTTCCTCTTTGATTTCTTTGTTGACCAATTACTAAACAATAGCATGTTGTTTCATCTCCATGTGTTTGTGGGTGGTTTTTTTTTTTTTCCAGTTTTCTTCATGTAATTGACTTCACGTATTTGACTTCTAGCTCCAGGCTTTTGTGGTTGGAAAAGATGCTTGATATGATTTCAATCTTCTTAAATTTATTGAGACTTGTTTTGTAGCCTAACATGTGATCTACCCTGGAGAATGCCCCATGTGCACTTGAAAATAATGTGTATTCTGATTTTGGATGGAATGTCCATCTGCTCTAATGTATAAATTTTAGGCCATTGTTTCCTTATTGATTTTCTGTCTGGATGATCTATCCATTGATATAAGTAGGGTATTAAAGTCCCCTACTACTGATTAAGGAGTGTACTTGTGATGAGCACCAGGTGATGTATAGAATTGTTGAATCACTACATTGGACACCTGAAACTAATATAACACCGTGTTAACTGGAATTAAAATAAAAAGTAAAAAAGAAAAAAAAAGTCCCCTACTCTTATTGTATTACTACTTCTCCTTTTATTTCTGTTAATATTTACTTTATATATTTAGGCTCTCCTGTGTTGGGTACATACGTCTTTACAAATGTTATATCCTCTTGTTGAATTTACTCCTTTATCATTATGTAATGCCCTTCTTTGTCTCCTGTTACAGTCTCTGTTTTAAGTTCTATTTTGTCTGATATAAATATAGCTACCCAGCTTTCTTTTCATTTCCATTTGCGTGGTATGTATCTTTTTCCATCGCTTCACTTTCAGTCTGTGTGTGTCTTTAGATTTGAAGTGAGTTTCCTCAGAAACTCTAGAAAATTCTTGTTCTTTTCTCTACATTCAGCCACCATGTCTTTTGATTGGTGCATTTAGACCATTTACATTTAAAGCAAATTATGGGGCACCTGGGTAGCTCAGTCAGTTAAGTATCTCACTCTATTTTGCTCAGGTCATGATCTCAGGGTCCTGGGGTTGAGCCACGTGTCGGGCTCTACACTCAGCAGGAAGTCTGCTTGAGGTTCTCTCTCCCCCTCTCCGTCTGCCCCTCCCTCCCACTCATGCACACTCGTTCTCAGCCTCGCTAAAAATAAATAAATCTTTAAAAAAAAAAAGCAATTATTAATAAGTATGTACTTATTGCCATTTTGTTCATTGTTTTCTGGCTGTTTTTGTAGTCTCTGCACCTTCTTTCTTCTCTCTTCCCTGTAGTTTGATTATTTTCTTTAGCATTATGCTTAGATTCCTTTCTCTTTTTCTTTTGTATATTTAAGTTTCTTCCTTGTGGTTACCATGAGGTTCACACATACCAACTTATGTATATACAGTCTCTTTTAGGTTGATGGTAACTTAATTTTTTAAAATTCTTTATTTAAATTCAACTTAGTTAACATATACTGTATTATTAGTTTCAGGGGTAGAATTTAGTGTATTTAACACCCAGTGCTCATTATATCAAGTGCCCTCCTTAAAGCCCACCATCCAATTACCCCTCCCCCCCAACTTCCCCTGCAGCAACCCTCAGTTTGTTTCCTAGAGTTCAGCAGCTCATACGGTTTGCCTCTCTCTGTATTTTCATCTTATTTTCCTTCCCTTCTCCTATGCTCAGTGGCTTTGTTTTTTCAATTCCTCATGAGTGAAATATGATATTTGTCTTTCTCTGACTTATTTCACTGAACATAATACCCTCTAGTTGCATGGGGCACCTGGGTGGCTCAGTGGGTTAAAGTCTCTGCCTTCAGCTCAGGTCATGATCTCAGGGTCCTGGGATTGAGCCCTGCATCGGACTCTCTGCTCAGCAGGGAGCCTGCTTCCCCCTCTCTCTCTGCCTGCTTCTCTGCCTACTCATGATCTCTCTCCTCTCTGTCAAATAAATAAAAAAAATCTTTAAAAAAAAAAAATACCCTCTAGTTCCATCCATGTCATTGTAATGGCAAGACTTCATTCTTTTTGATGGCTAAGTAATATTCCATTAAACACACACACACACACACACACACACACACACACTTCTTTTTTTTTTTTTTTTTTTAAGATTTTTTATTTATTTGACAGAGAGAAATACAGCGAGAGAGGGAACACAGGCAGAGGGAATGGTAGCGGGAGAAGCAGGCTTCAGGCCGAGCAAGGAGCCTGATGTGGGGCTCGATCCCAAGACCCTGGGATCATGACCTGAGCCGAAGGCAGACGCTTAACGACTGAGCCACCCAGGCGCCCCTACACACACTTCTTTATCCATTCATCTGTTGGTAGACATCTGGGCTCTTTCCATAGTTTGGCTATCATGGGCATTGCTGCTATAAACAATGGGGCACATGTGCCCCTTCAGATCACTATGTTTGCATCTTTTGGATAAATACTTAGTAGCGTAGTTGCTGGGTCATAGGGTAGCTCTATTTTTTAACTTTTTGAGGAGACTCCATACTGTTTTCCAGAGTAGCTGCCAACCAACAATATAAGAGTGTTCCCCTTTCTCTGCATTCTAACCAACATCTTGTTGTTGTTTCCTGACGTGTTAATTTTGATAGTAACAATTTTTAATGCATTCCAAGTCCTTATATTTTTACCTCCCACTCCATGTTTTATGTATTTGATATCACACTTTATATCTTATTTTATATATCCCTTAACTGATTATTGTACTTTTAATTAAACTACTGTTGTCTTTTAACTTTCACACTGGCTTTATAAGTGGCTGATCCACTACTTTTATTATTTATTTACCTTTTCCGGTAGAATTTTTACTTTCATATATTCTCTTATCTTTCTTTTTTTTAAAGATGTATGTATTTTAGAGAAGGGGTGGAAATTTTAAACATGTTCTTCACTGGGTGTGGAGCCTGATGCAGGACTTGAGCCTATGACCCTGAGATCACTCACTACCTGAGCTGAAACCAAGAGTTGAACACCTAACTGTGCCACCCAGCTGCCCCACTTTCATATATTTTATTATTTGTATTAATTTTCTTATTAATTTATTTTCTTATTAATTAGAACCTTTCCAGAGTTTAGAGAAGTCTCTTTATCATTTCTTATAAGGTTGGTTTAGTAGGTGATGAGTCCCTTCAGGTTTTGCTTTTCTGGAATACTCTTAATTTCTCCTTAAATTATGAATAACCTGGGGCTCCTGGGTGGCTCAGTGGGTTAAAGCCTCTGCCTTCGGCTTGGGTCATGATCTCAGGGTCCTGGAATCGAGCCCCAAGTTGGACTCTCTGCTCAGCGGGGAGCCTGCTTCCCCCTCTCTCTCTGCCTCTCTACCTACTTGTGATCTCTCTCCTCTCTATCAGGTAAACAAATAAAATCTTTTAAAAAAAGTTAATTTAAAAAAATTTTTTAAAAATTATGAATAACCTTGCCAGGTAGAGAATTCTTGGTTGACAGGTTTTTTTCTTTTCAGCACTTTGACTATGTCATGTCACCCCGCTATGGCCTGTAAAGTTTCTGGTGAAAAACCTGCTGAAAGCCTTATGGGGTTTCCCTGGTATGTAAACTGTGGCTCTTCTCTTGCTGCTTTTAAGAGTCTATCCTTAACTTTTCTTTTTAGAGATTTATTTATTTGAGAGAGAGAGAGAGAGAGCAAGCATGTGCAGGTAGAGGGGAAGAGCAGAGGAAGAGGGAGAGAGAAAATCCTTAAGCAGACATCCTGCTGAGTGTGGAGCCCTATCATGGAAGGGGTGGTGGTGGTGCTCAATCCCTAGGACTGGAGATCATGACCTGAGCTGAAATCAAGAGTTGGATGCTTAACTGACTAAGTCATCAAGGTGCCCCACTTCACATAATTTTTTAATCTTTTTTCTCTCTTCTCCTTCTAGGACCCTTATAATGTGAGTGTTAGTATGCATGAGGTTGTCCCAGAGACCCCTTAAGGTATCCTCACTTTTCACAATTCTTTTCTTCATTTTACTGCTCTTTCTGGGTGTTTTCCATTTCTTTGTCTTCCAGCTCACACAGGTGTATTTTTGTTTCATCCACTCTGCTGTTGAACCACTCCAGAGTATTTTCCATTTCCACTGTAACTTCTGTTTGGTAGTTTCTTGTATTTTCTATCTCTCTTTGTTGAAGTTTTCTCCAAGTTCATTTACTCTTCTGAGATCAGTGAGCATCTTTATGACCATTGCTCTGAACTTTCTATCAGGCAGCTTGCTTATCTCTGTTTTATTAAGGTCTCTTTCTAGGGATTTGCCTTGTTCTTTGGTTTGGAACATATTCCTCTGTCTTCTCATTTTGCCTGTCTCTCTGTCTATTTGTATTAGGCAAAACAAATACCTCCCTGAGTCTTGAAAGCATGGTCTTGTGCAGAAGCTTTGCCATGTGGCCCAGAAGCACAGTCTCTCCTGGCTACGAGAACCAGGCACTCTGTATGTATCCCTTACATGGGTTGTGACAGCCAGTCTTTGTTTTAGGGAGGTGGTTCCTATGTGTGAAGGGTGGAGCTCAGGGCACTCACCCGGCCTGGCTGCAGTTCAGCCAGTGCACAGGGAGGGAGGGGTTTGGCTGCTTGCCTTTCCTAGTTGTAGCTTTGGTCTTTGTGCGGGGCGGGTGGGGCTCAGGGCGTTCACCCAATCCTGTTGCTGCTGGGATGCTGAGCAGGGTGGGTAGGGCGTGGGGCACTTGCCTAGCCCAGTTATGACATGGGTAGGGAAGAGCACACCCTGCGGTGCTAGCAGGCTAGAGAGAGGGCACCAAAAGTAGCACCAGTCAGCTCAGTCACCAGCAAGTTAGGATGAGATTGCAAAAATGGCATCCACGTATTTCTGTCCCCAAATAAAGTCCCTGCAGGTTTCTGCCTCTCCAGCAGCTGCTTTAAAACTAGTAAGTGGCTCTCCCTCACTTACGGTCTATGTACTTTTCAATCTGTTGCTTTTGTGCTGGATCTCAGGATGAATCGGTTTGCACACAAACTGTTTAGGAGCAGGATCTCCATCTTCCATAGTCCTAGGATTCTCCTGCTTTTAATTCCTATTGATTTTTAAAACCAGACATTTTGGGGGCTTGTCATTCTGGTGCTTGCCGCAAGGGTTGGGGTGCCTGGTATGAGGCACAATCCTTTCATACTTTGAGGGAGTGTTCTGCATTTGGGGCTTCCCTCCTACTCTGGGTTACCCTGACTGGCTGGCTGCTCCTCCTACCCTTCTTGATGCATCTTTTGTCTTCTGTTGTGGAGGCTACTATTTATCTAGTTCTCAGGTCCTTTTCAGAGGAAAATTATTCCCTATGTAGCTGTAAACCTGCTGTGTCTCTGGGAAGAGGGGAGTTTAGGGTCTTCCTATGCTACCATCCTGAGCCCCTTTTCACTGTAATTTTAATTTGTATTTCCCTAATGAAGCTGAGGATCTTTTAACGTGCTTATTTGCCATCTGTGTATGATCTTTGGTTAAGTATCTGATCAAATCTTTTGTTCCTTTTTAAAATTAGGCGGTTTATTTTCTTATTATTGTTCTGAGGGTTCTTTTTATATTCTGGACAAAAGTCTGTTATCAGATATATGATTTGCAAATATTCTCTCCCAGTGTATGGCTTATTTTTTTTATTCTTTTAACAGTGTTTTATAAAAAGCACATGTTTTTAATGTGAAGTCCAACCTATCAATTTTTTCTTTTCTGAATCACGTTTTTAGTATTATAGCTAAAAAACGTATGACTAACTTAAGGCCACAAAGATTATCTACCACGTTTTCTTCTAGACGTTTCATAATTTTGTGTTTTAAATTTAAGTCTATGATCTGCTCTGAATTAATTTTTATATATGCTCTGAGATATGAATCAAAGTTTTTTGTTTTTGGCATAAAGATACAGGACTGTTCCAATACCATTTGTTGAAAAGGTTATCTTTTCTCCAGGAAGTTGCCTTTGCACCTTTATTGCAAACCAGCTGACTACGTATATGTGGATCTACTTCTTAACTCTGTATTTAGTTCCCAGGAAAGAATGAGCCAGGAAAGAGAAGGTCCTAAATTCTGTGTATGAACTCTGCCTAAGTCTCTGGCTGACCCCTCTATGATGCACGTGCAATGAGAGTACAATTGGAGCTAAGGGAAAAAAACAAAACAAAACAAAAAAAAAAAACAAAAAAAAAAAAAACAGAACTGAGATTTCAGTTGCTGCTCACCACAGGAAAGGGAGTGTGCAAAAGTGAGTTCAGCAAAGTTAATTGCTAAAATAAAACAAGACTGTTAAGAGGAAACCTCACAGAATCCAGAGTCTACAACTGTCCATCCAGAGTTCCATATTCAACAAAAATATCCTTTAATAATGAAGGCAAAATTGTCACCAGCAGACACACACTACAAGAAATGCTAAAAGAATTTCTTCAGGCTGAAGGGAAGTGATACCAGATAGAAACTTGGACTGGAGGAATGAATATCATTAGAAATGGTAAACATGGAGATTAAAACCAAAGCCTTGTTTTTCCTCCTACTTTCTTAACTATTACCATTCAAAGTAATATTTATAGCACGATGTTATGGGGCCTATAATGTACATATTTGTACTATATATGACAATAGCCTAAATGATGGGGAAGTGTAACTATCACAACATTATTACCTTTCTATACATTATAAGAGAGGTATGCAATTTTAAGTTGAAGTACAATAAGTCGTTTAAGTTATATATTGTAATTCCCAGAGCAACCATTAAAAAAATATAGTTTTAGCTCAAAAGCCAATACAGAAATTAAAAAGGAACTCTAAAAATACTCAATTAACCTAAAAAGAAGTAACAGAGAGACAAAAAAAAAAAGAGGCAGGACAAACAAGAACAAAGAATAAAATAGTAAAACAAAATCTTACTTTATCAATGGTTATATTAAATGTACATGGACTACACATTATGATTAAAAGACAGAGACTGACAGAATGGATTTTAAAAGTCTAAAAATGTCATGCCTATAAGTGACCTACTTGAAATATGAAGGCATAAATAGGAGGGAGATAGAGGGATAGAAAAAGGTCAGGCAAACAAGAAGCCTGAGAAGCTTGAAATAACTACATTAACGTCAAGGAAAAAAAATGCAAGAAAGAAAGAAAAGAAAACTAAAAAAGATGTGTTCGGCAGGTATACTTACATGTAAAATGACCTATTTCAATAAAGAATATTAAAACATAGCTCCTAGATTTTTTTCAAAATATGAATTTCATTTCAAATTATTTATTCATATAAAATAAAATCTGTCCACAGTAAACTAATTCTAAGATACTAGTACCATATTGCCCTTATAACAGTAAGATGTACAAACTCTGAACATTAGTGTTAATGATTTGGAAGATCCTTTAGGCATGAGACTTTAAAATATTTTCACGCAGGATTATTTTTTCTTCATCCTGAAGAATTTTTTTCAATTTATTATTCCTTGACATTATGATCACCTTAAACTCCCACATGTTCCTCCAAATTAAGAAAATTATAAGCTAAGAAAATCTTTACAAAATGTAGCAAAAGGAAAAGAATAAGTGCTCAAAATTTTTTCACTTAATATTCATGAACATTTTTCACTAAGCATAGACTATATCTATTCCCACATTCTACTACCAAATTTGTAAGCTGTCACCCAATATCCACTTAATTGCTTGATAATTTTTTTTGAAACTGGAATGTAACATCAAACATAAAAAAACACTGTTCATCCAACAGCCTCTAACTGAGATGTTAAAGAAAAGGCATTAAAATGGATTCTTTCATTGGGTCATAGTTTAGTTATGAAAGTAAAGCAATCATTTAGCTTTAACTAGAGAAAGTGTGATAAAAAACTAAATTGTCTACAATTGTCAGAATGAGTGAATATGGAGTTAATACCCTACACACCGAGAGAGCAAAATGAAACTAATCCAACAATTACCCAGCACCAAGTCAAAGCACAACACAACAGTAGTAAGATCAACCTGGAATATAGCTTCTGTTCCCAAAACACAAACCACTTCATTGTCAGATAGTACATCAGAGACAGAAAACAAAAACAACAAAAAATGGGAGACCTCTTGTTCATCTATTGATTCACTCATATCTTTTTTTCTGAATGGAGAAGTCAAGATCGCACCAACAATAACCTTGTATTTTAAAAGATGCTGGGCTCTTGGGCTAAGGTAGTCTCAAAATCAATGCTAACAATTATTTTGAACTGGGTGAAGTATGAGGCCAAATCTCTCTTCACTGTACCTTACTGTTCCTAACGACTAATGCACAAGAAATATTAGTAAATAAAGGGTAATAACCAATGCTATACAAAGGAAACTAATAAAGGAGTCCAAAGAGTATCAATATCAAATTTAATAAGTTTAATACAGAACCAAATGCAGATAGAATATCCAAATATACTAAAAAAAAAAAAAAATGATACAGCAACAGTAAAACTGTTGTCCCCGCCCTTTAAAGCTCCCCTGAATTATAAACATTAGGAAAACACCTGGCTAACAGCCAGTAAAAACAAATTTCTAAATTCAGACAAGATAAAACTTGACTCAGGAAGTTCAACAACAATGTTGATCACATACAAAATACAAAGTAATTTCCTATATCAGAAGCATATTTACTATTAAGTCCCATGATCAAACAATTTGAGAATTTCAAATCAAATGCATTTTTGTGAAAAAGAATTTTGTGTGGGGTTGGGTAAATTAATGATATCAATGCTGGGGTATTTTCTATTACCTATTCTTGCTGCAAAGCTCCTGGTGCCAATTTGCTAAATAACTAATGTCAGAGTTCAAAATTTATTTACTTATTTAAGAACTCTCGCCAACTGTATATATGACAATACTTTCTTAATATATTGCTGTTTCTGTATTCTTATAAATGAAATTTCTTAAGGATAGCAAGAATTCAGAGTCAAAACTGTTTATATTTTTATATAAACGACATTCACCTCCCAGTTTCTAACTGGGAGAAAAATTGATGAAGGAAATACTTTGTCCAATATTTATCCAATACTTTATCCAATACCAATCCAATACTTTGTCCAAATATCCGCACTCAGTTTAATAATTAGGATGGAACCAGAAAATGAGAGTTCTGAAAGTACAACTTCTGAAACTACAAGTTTCTTTTTTCTTTTTTTTAAAGATTTTTTTTTTTTTTTATTTGACAGAGAGAAACACAGCGAGAGAGGGAACACAAGCAGGAGGAGTGGTAGCGGGAGAAGCAGGCTTCCTGCCGAGCAAGGAGCCCGATGTGGGGCTCGATCCCAGGACCCCCGGGATCATGACCTGGGCCGAAGGCAGACGCTTAACGACTGAGCCACCCAGGTGCCCTGAAACTACAAGTTTCTATACAAACATTACTTCACTACATACGACTCTGATTAACTCTTACCATGAAAAGTGTTTTTGTTTTTGCATTTTTTTAATCTAATTTAATTCCTGGTTTGATTACTCGAATGCTCTTATAGTTAAAAAGACTGCGTAAGTTCTAGACTAACAGAGTATTTTACCTGAAAGTTACCTTAGAACAGCCATCTAGTATTAGTACTTCTCAAAGTTCCTCACGATATAATTCCCTTGAGGGACTTAAAAAAAAATCCTGCTGGGGAGGGCGGTGGGGAAAAGGAGGAACTCCAGAGATTTGGACATAAATGGTCTTCAACAGAGTTATTCTACCGTACAGCCAGTGCTGAGACTCACTGACCCAGTGGAACCCTTCATTTGAAAGAGAGAATAAGTCATTTGTCCAATGAGAGGGAAGAGACGTCGGGAGGGCATCAGTACAGCAGATGTGAGAACTGAGACCCTAAGTAGGTAGAACAAGAACCTGGAGAATGACACGTCTAACTGCATTTGGGTAAGTGAGGAAGGTCTTCCAGGATGAACAGGAGTTTGCAGGCACAGCCGTTTTTCTCGTCAGTAAGAGCCCTGCGGCAGGCGGTGCTGGTGCCGACCACGCAGGCCGGGGAGTGGCAGAAGATAGGGCAGGTGTGGTAAGTCGGAGCACGGAGCGCTGGCTGTGAAGGAATGTGCACCGTAAGGGACAGTGATGTGATCAGACTTGTACTTTTTAGAAAGATAATTCTGGCAGAGGCTGGTTCCGGATAAAACCTCACGCCGAAAGGCAGAGGGACGAGGTTAAGACAGTGGAAATGCAGAACGGGGAATAAGGTCAAATAATATTTAGGTGGCAAAATGTCAAGGCTTGATGACTGGCTCCTTTGAAACGTAAATAACGAGGTGAAGGGGGCTGAGATTTCCAGATTTGGGCGGCCAGAAAAGCTGGTAGTATCATTCAATAAGGCCAGGGATGAGCCGGGTGAAGTGTTTACTCTGAGAAGGGACAGGCCCCTCGGGGGAACCTGGAGGGTGCGGGGAACTAGAGATAGCCATTGCAATGTACGCAGAGCACTTAACTTCTCAGGGATCCTACTTCCTCACTTATAAATGACAAAGAAACAGAAGAAAACGGAAGAATATTTCCATTTCTTCTCCTCTTGGCATTAAGTTTATGCTAGGCTTTCTTTAATTTTACCGAAATGACCTGTCGGCAGGCAGTATTCTCATTTTACAGATGAGAAAACCTACAGCTTGGAAAGACGAAGCAGCTGTGAGAGACCAGGGTCAAAGCCAGGATTCCACCTTCGAAGACCATATTCGAAGACCTTCGCCAGTAATGTGACATTTATGTGCCAAAATGTGAGTTAAGTCAGAGCAAATAATTGGGGGGGCAACTCATTATGTGG
>CM053621.1:9027396-9062296 GCA_028646535.1 Procyon lotor | reverse complement strand
GGGAGCCAAACTGGAATTGAACTCCAGACCAGAAGAAAACGAAACCCACAGTGGCGGATGTACTGCAGAGAAACACGACATGCTTTTGACGTCAGCTTCCAAGTCTCTCAAATCAACAGCTTTTCTAAGCATGGTTTTTATTTGTAGCAGTTGGATTTTTATGTGTAGTCATTAAATATACAGCAAAAAGTACTATAAATAAACCAAATACTGACAATACACTGTATAGAAAAAGTTATATAACTGCTTTTCTATGCTTGAGGTGGCTCTTACAGCTCGGGATATGCCGACGGGAGGATTTATTTTTTAACTTGTTTACTGAAGATTTGTTCCAACTGAACATAAAACACGGAGCAAGCTATATCCTTAACAGCCTCCAAAATGACGCATTCTTAAGTACTGTAACTAATACTTAAGTGTTTCTGAAATATTCATTGCGATCCATTTATAAATCAAAATTTGAATGAGCAGAAGTTTAAAACACATGTGGCTTTAAATTACTATATAAAAAGACATAAAGAGCTAGAAAATATTATTCTCCAAGGAAAGTGGCCAAAATGTGTCTTTTTTTTTTTTTAGTTTGAACAACTTCATTTCCCAAGTTTATTCAAAATGAATGATTCTCAGAGAATAAGAACTGATTGGAAGATTAATTTTAAACTGAGATGATTTCCATATTTAGCAAATATGGGTTAAAAACAAATTCTAACTTTGTTGACTCATAAATTAGCATTTGATTTACATGTTACAAAGTAAATATTTGTAAACAGACTAAACAAATGTTTTATTTAACAGATGAAAAAGATACTATACTCCTACTTCCAGGTTCTATAAAGCAGAGAGAGGAGAAGGAAGAGAAAAGGAAGAAAGAGGGGAGTCTCTTCAATTTTCTAGCTCTTCACTCTTTGTGATACCAGGAATCAGTGGAATTTAAATTTAAACAAGATGTTTGACTAAATTCAGAAGTATCGCAAACACACACAAAAAGCTGAAGTTTAATTTACCTAAGATCTCATGACTAGTTAAGAAGCAGAAGGGACCAAGTAGCTAGTTATCAGGTAGGTAGCTAGTAAACTAAAAAGACTCAGTTAAAAGAGGAGTCGTTGCCTATAAATACAGAGGACAATGGTTGTCCTCTGATGGTTGCCAGAGGGTGGAGGGGAGTGGGAGGTACAGGGTTCCAGTTCTAGAATGATTAAATCACAGGGACGAAAAGCACAGCATCAGGAATACAGTCCATGATAGTAACAGCCTTGTGTGGTGACAGAAGAGAGCGGGACTTGTGGGGAACACAGAGTTGTTGCCCAGAGTGTAGAATTGCTGAATTGCTATGTTATACACCCAAAACTCATGTAACAACATTTGTGTATTAACTATACTCAAACATTCTTTGAAACGAGGAGTCATTAAAGATGATACACAGAAATCTTGACACATTTTCTTTTCAATCAGAGCCCACATATGTCCTCTGGTTTTGCCAGTCTTCCACTACAGGGTCAAGGCCTTCGCTTTCCACAGGTATCAAGCTGTCTGGCATAAACCACCGCTGTCTAGGATTTTTAGTATCAATTTTTTATAAAGTGGAACAAAAATTTAAAGGATTTTAACTACAGAACTACATTTTCACAATTTTTTTTCATTTCTCACACACACCTAATTCGATAGTATTAAGTACAAGACTTTGTGTTTCCAAATAGTTAACTTTTTTTGCACTCATATTTTATCACTTCACGTAACATTCAGTTAAACTATACAATTATGATTATTACTCCTGCTATTGGCATAAAAGGATTTGGGAATAAACACAGCTGATTTTTGGTTAGCATACAACTTCATTGGCGAGAACAGAAATGCACACCAGACTTCAGTGTCACCTCCTGTCCCAAGACAAAGGGCCTGGAGAAGGTCCGTAAGCCAGCAAACTGCACCAGTGGAGGATAGATAAAAGAGGTTCTACCATAAAGCATTTTAAAGATTTATGTTGGGAAAATAAATAAATAAATAAATAAATAAATAAATAAATAAATAAAGATTTACGCTGATGCCAAAGGCATCTCAAATTAGAAACTTGGGCCCTTTGAAGTTTTCTCATGTTTGTTAATACATATTACAACGTAGGTATTATTTCTTTATCGTCTAACTTTATGCAGAATATGTCAATACTGTACTTTTGGACAAATGTTCAGAGTATAAAGTTCATATCGTTAACAGCACCCTAGCAGCTACACAACTATAAACCAGTTTCTAGTGCCATTGTTAAATAGGAAATCTAGTCTCATTGTAGCATAGTCCTTCAAAATACTTGTGAATTTTTTTCTACATTAAACACACTTTGGCACATATCATAGAAGAGCAATTTCAGTCCTCTGTGAAAATTTTATTAGTTTTACAAAAGTAGTGGATAAGGAGTTTTTATTAATTGAGATATAATTCACATTCTGTGAAAGTCACCACTTTCCCTGAAAGTCAGTGATTTTTAGTACATTCACAAGGCATGCAACTATCACTAATTCCAGAACATTTTCTGCCATATTTAAATCCCATGTGTATTAGCAATCATCTCCTTGTCTCCTCTCCCTGCAGCTCTTGGCAACCACTCATCTACTTCCTGTCTCTATGGATTTCCCTATTCTAGACATTTCACATAAACAGAATATGAGGCCTTTGTGTGTAGCTCCTCTCACTTAACAAAATGTTTTTAAGATTCAGCCATGCTGTACCACATGTCAGTATTCCATTCCTTTTTTGAGATAAATAATATTCCATTGTATGGATTTACCACCTTTTGTTTATCCATTCATCAGTGATGGTCTTTGGAGTGTTTCCACTTTTTGGCTGTGATGAGTAATGTTGCTATGAACCTTCATGTTCAAGTTTTGTGTGAATATGTTTTCAATTTTCTCCTGGGTACACACCTAGGAGTGGAATTACCACATAGGGCCTGTATGCCAACCCATTTGAAGAACAATACCAATTGTCCATACACAGCAGACGTCATTTTACATCTCCCTCGCCACAGCAAAATAGAAGGGTTCTAATTTCTCCAAATCCTTTTTTTTGGGGGGGGGGGGAGTAAATCATAGCTATTTTAGTAGATAGGAGGTGGTATCTCATTGTTGTTTTGATTTGCATTTCCCTAACGACTAATGATGTTGGTCATCTTTTCATGTGTTTATTGGCTATTTACGTTTCTTCTCTGGAAAAATGCCCATGTTTTGTGTTGAGCTGGAATAGTTCTTTCACGACATGAGTTTGCGAAGAGCCGTCACACAGTGCTGATAAGACTGTAAAATGATACAGCTACTTTGGGAAGCAGTTTGGTATTTTCTTAAAGAGTTAAACGTAATTTTACCCTATGATCCAGCAATTCGCACCTAGGTGTCTATCCAAGGGAAATGAAAATACATATCCATACAAAGACTTATAAGCAAATGTTCATAGCAGCATTACTCCTAATAGCCCCAAACTATAAACAATTTAAAATGACCATCAACTAGTGAATGAAATTAGCAAAAAGTGGCATATCCTAATGGAATATTATTCAACAACAAAAAGAAAAGAAATTCTGATGCAACACAGATTAAACTAAAATACATTATGCTCGGGGCAAGAAGCCGGAAACCAAAGACCCCACATCATCTGATTTCATTTACATGAGATTTCCAGAAAAGCGAAGCGGAAAGCCTTCACGGCCAAAAACAGTGGTTATCTGAGGCTGGGGTGGGAACAGATTTCATGTACATGGGGTGGGCTCAAGGTTTCTTCTCGGTGTGGTGGAAATGTTCTAACAGTAGATTGTAACGAAGGCTGCCTAACTCAGTAAATTTACTAAAAAATGACTGAACTGTACACTTTTAAATGAGTGAAACTTTGGGTGTATAAATGGCACCTCAGTAAGGCTGCTTTAAAAAAAGTATGATCTGCATGCACACGTGCACAGCAGCGTCTCTCAGAATCGCCCCAAACTGGAACCAACTCACATGTCCTTCCGTCTGAATGGAACGAGAAACTGGGGTGCGTCCATACAGCAGAGCGCCCCTGAGCAGTCGCAGGGCGGAGCTCGTGACACCTGCAACAGTCCCAGTGAGTCTCAAGTGCAGTCTGCTGCGGGAAAGGAGGCCATCCCCGAAGGGCTTCGAGACCTGGAAAGCCACTTCTGTGGGAAAGCCGGAGCTCTAGACAGAGAGGACACATCGGGGCTGCCAGGATCAGGGTGGATAACAAAAGGGAAATCTAGGGGTGAGAGAACCGTTCTACACCTTGATTGTGGTTGCAATTTATTTGTCAAAAATCAGAAATGTATGTCAAAAGCAGTGGCTGTTACCACAGGTTTATAACA
Organism: Procyon lotor; assembly: GCA_028646535.1. Classification (NCBI taxonomy): domain Eukaryota; kingdom Metazoa; phylum Chordata; class Mammalia; order Carnivora; family Procyonidae; genus Procyon; species Procyon lotor. Next base: position 9,057,957 of record CM053621.1, on the reverse strand, counting down.
AATTAAGCCCAAGCAATGACAGGGCAAAAGATGATTTCTCAGTTTGATTTTTCATAGCAAACGACTAGAAACAACTCCAGTCATGACCCCAGGAGACAGGTTAAGTACACGGTTGTGTATTTACAGTATTAAATACACGATCCGTCCATGCAGTAAATACCATGCAGTCATAAGAAAGAATGAGAAAAGCTCTCCGGGGGACAGTGAAAGGGAGATCAGAGAGATCTGATCTGCTAAGTGAGAGAGCAAAGGAGAAAAAGAGGAAAAGAATATAAATATATTCATTTTTGCTACAGTGAAACTCTGGAGGCAGACCCGAGAAAGCGGTGGAGCGGAAGTCACCCGTGTGAGCGAGCACACTGGTGCGACGGCGTGGTCGCTGGCGGCGGGGAGAGCAGATTTCCTACTGTTTTACCATCATCTTTGAACATGTGGATGTAGTACTTATGCTTTAAAAAGAAACAAAACAAAAAAACCTTTTTGAATACTGTCCCATCCTCCAATCTACATATACGCTCTCTCTCACCTTTGTGTCATCCGCGATTTGTCTTTGCATATTCAACTAGTCAAGGAGTAAAATACTGAACTGAACAGAACTAAGGCAATCCTTGCAATAAACTAATAAAAATCTCTCCTAAATTGGGTGTTAATCCATCCCTGTGCCGTTGTCAAGTGCACGAGTTACAAGGAGTGCGACTTTGGGCAAGTTACCTCACCTCCCTAAGCCTCCCTGTAAAATGGGTGTAAACAGTCTCTCTCCCTCGCGGGTGCACACTGAAGAAGACAATACATGTTATGTGCTCGGAGTCCTGCTTGGCGCCGAGAAGGCATTCAGTAATCGCTCACTGGCTTCCTCTTTAGTTAGGGTTATATTCTGGCTGGTGTATTCACCTGTCACTGTATTCAGCCCATATCACATAAGACCTCTGGGGGCGAAGGCTTTCTTCTCTGTCTGTTGGGCTGCTTGGGTTCAAATTCCAGCTCTGAAATTGTCTAGTGGGTGGGCAAGAACTTTCAAAGCCACAGGATCTTTGGTTAAAAATGGAAGTGACAAAGGTGCCTAGTTTATAGGACTCAAGGGAGAACTGAAGATATAAGAGATGAGAGACCACAGCAGAGCTGTGAGCACACAGTGTATAATCAATAAATGGTAGCGATTAGTATTATTTTGTCTACCACAGGCCCGGTTCCCTAGTATATGAAATGACACAGAGTATCACACTTATCATCTAAAATTTTGTAAAAACTTCACACTAGACTTCATTTCTAGCTTGTTTTAACTTTCTAATTACACTTCAAACTTCAAAAAAAAAAAAAAGCTATTCCTACCAACTGTTCAGACACACAAAAACATTCTGATGAAGATAAGGGGTTTTAAAATCTCCCTAACACAGGAGTAATACAGGCTAGCTCTAAAAGGAACAGAAGTTGAAATCAATATTTATATATTGTGTTGTTTTCTCCAACATTTAGGATTTAACAGGCTTTGGATTTCTAGACAGCTGGTACTATGAATGGGAAAGGGGGAAAAAAAAATGAACTCTTTTTTAAAGAAAAGGTACTGCTCTGGGACCCTGGGTGACTCAGTCGGTTAAGTGTCTAACTCTTCATTTTGGCTCAGGTTACGATCTCGGGGTGGTGGGATGGGGCCCACACCGGGCGTGGAGTGGAGCCTGCTTAAGATGCTCTCGATCCCTTTCTCCCACTACCCCTCCCCCCATGTCTCTAAAAATATATATATTTAAAAGAAAGAAAGAAAAGGTATTGTTCTTAAAGTCACTTCTGAAATCTAGGTACCCAAATTAATCTCAGTGGGTTACAAGAATCCCAAAGTTGTTTATTTTTTTAAGTACAATCACTAAAAGCTCTCCATGTACTTTTTATTCCTTATAATACTGTTACCTCTTTAGCTTTTTCTTAAAGTAGCCACAGAAGTTCAGGATTTTGAATTTAGTCCTTGAAGTAATTATTCAGGGTTACAAGCTCTGTACTGGAAATGACTAACTACTGAAGGGGAAGGCGGCTCAGGTTGCTGTGTTCCACAAGCCCTTTGTTTTTCAAGCCACATTACTTTAATTATTTCCTATAAATACATCATTGTCCTTAAGAAAAATATTTTTCAGATAAAGATGAAAAAAATCTTTAATCATCACTTGGAACATGGACCTTGGAACATCACTTGGAAATGACCTCAGCATATTATAAACCTTCTAAAACAGATTTAGTGCATAAAGCCCACTTGCCAAATAAAAGCAACTATTACATGGAATTTCATTAAACAAGTTATTTTTAAAAGACTTGAGAGGTTTTTTTGTTTGTTTTTTGTTTTGTTTTGTTTTTAAGATTTTACTTATTTATTTGACAGAGAGAGAGATCACAAGTAGGCAGAGAGGCAGGCAGAGAGGGGGAAGCAGGCTCCCCGCTGAACAGAGAGCCCGATGCGGGGCTCGATCCCAGGACCCTGAGTTCATGACCTGAGCTGAAGGCAGAGGCTTTAACCCACTGAGCCACCCAGGTGCCCCAACTTGAGAGTTTTTATCAGATAAGTGGCAACAGAATATTTTTAGAAACTTCTAGGAGATATGGTATAAAAAAAAAAACAAAACCTGCCAACTGGACAGAACTGAGTTGTCAGCCAAAGAGGGCTCCCACTTACCCTCACCCATCTCCGGGGCCACCTTCAACTCTTCTCAGGTTTCCTCTCTAAAAAGAAACTTTTGGCTGGCACGATCCTTCTCTGCCAGGCCAAGATTTCCATTAAACTGTGGGTAGGAATGACGATTTCCTTTTGAATCCAGAAGAGACTGGGGCCCCAAGCATTTACGTGGAATGGAATTCTGACCATGAAGCAGTGCTGCCCCCTCTGGAGAGGCTGGGCAGAGGGTGTGCGGGTGCGGCCGTGACCTACACACCCTCGCCAAGACGGCTCAAGGAAGGAATAGGCAGCTGCACCCAGCTGACCGATCTGAGATAGACAGCAGCGGGCAGACACTCACGTTGATGCAACATTCTGGTCTCCATCGTCGCAGCACATTGTACTATTTAAACCTGCAAACCTTAATACGGTCTTTGAAGCTACAGGCGAGTGGTTGGGGGTGTGATGCAAGGTGGTGAGTCTCTCTTTGAAGTGCTGAGGCAATTCCAACGGGTACCAAAGCACAACACAAAAGACACAGTATTTTTGTTTTGAACAACCTAAGCCTGTGCACAACAGCAAAATATGCAAAGATCATACAGGAAAAAATATAACAGGAAAATGTGTAGTAGTAAAAAAAAATACTTAAAGAGAAAAACTGAGAAGAACCTATTGCCCATCAGTACGTTAAGTAAATATTGGTACATTCATTTCATCGAAATTATGCTATAATTGAAAAAGCAAACAGACCTTTGTGAACTGAAAGGGGAAATTTCCATGATATATATTAAGCAGAAAAACCTGGCTACTGAACAGAAAGGACCATGTATAAATACAACACATACACGGACTGAGCAAGACGACTCGGGCAGGTAAGCAGAGCAGCAGGCAGGCCGGCAGGCAAGAACAGGCAGGGCGAGACTGGGGAAGGCAGACTAAAGAAAGAGGAAGACGGCAAGTTGGACAGAGATGGGGCAGGAGGCAAAGAAGAGCAGAAACGGCAGGCAGACACGGAGACCAACAGTCACACCGGGACTGACTGCCAGCAAACACCTCCACGGATGAGTGCTCGGAGTGTCCCAAACGGTAGCCGCCAGCCACCTGTGTCTGTTTAGATTTAAATGAATTTAAATTAAGTTGGACAAAAAATTCAGGTCTGCAATCAAACTAGTCACATTTCAAGTGCCCCATGGCCACATGAGGCCAATGGCTACTGCGCCAGCGGACAGAGGAGAACATCCCCATCACTGCACGAAGGTCTATTGGGTGGTGCTGTTCTAGACCCTTCCGGACTGTGTGAACTTTTTATAGTGAGCATGCTGTACTTGTGTGGTCTGCAAAGAGAATAAAGCCATTTCCAATTGGAAAAACAGAAATACAGAGGTTTTTGTCCCTCTGTCCCATGCTGCATATCTCTTTTAATAGTTCTTTCTGAAATAGCACAGAGGCACCAGAGGGTTCATACAGGCTTAATGATCTATGCACTGCCAATTTTCTAAGTTATTTGATTCTTACTAAGTCAGTTAACTACTTAACAAGACTTCAAATCCCAGCAAAATAAGGAAGACAACGATATATATTTGGAGCGTCGTGACATCACTCTTGTTCTCTAAAATCTAAAGAAAAGGTCATGTTACTCATTCTTAGTAAAGTAAGCGCAGTTGATAGAAACCCCTTGCAGTTTAGACAAATATTTTAGATGGAAGCTTTTCTTCAAAAGAATAATAGCGTTTAAAAATAGCATTCATTTTTTTCTGATTCAATTCAGTACAAAGTAGAGAAGAAAAAAAGTAAGCCTGAAGTTAAAAAAAAGGTGGGGGGGACCCACATTAACTGTAAAAGAAAATGGCAATGCTAAGAACCCTTTTTCAAATGAAAGCTGTAACACCAAAGCAATGAATGTTCATAAGAACCCGTTTCCAAAGGCTTTCTCATGTAAGAAAAGTCTGAAGCATCTGGTGAGGTTTTAAGAAAGTAACACTTTAAAGAAAACGTTAATAGAGAGGTCTCCAGAAAAAAACAGAAGGGATATATACAAGTTTGTGGGGAATGTACAAATGGTAACATTTTGAGACCCTTAGTTTGCTCTGAAAAAACCACTGACTGCTGCTCCAAGATCACAGCCCCGGTCCCTCCGGCTATCTCTAGCAGCATCCAGTGACCCACTGGGTCCCGTGGCTAGATCTAATCTGTGCCCTCAGAGTTCTCCTCAAAACCATGCCCAGGATCACATCCATCGACTTGCACAACACAACCACCCACTACTCTGCTGCCAGACCCTAAGTTCCAATCACACCCTCTGGTCAAAGTTCCTATCACGGAGCTTTGCATAATATATAAATTTCCAGTGATTAAAACAGTATAAAAGTGACACAAGAATGTACGCTAGACCAATGGAGCAGAACTCCTGCACATTGAGCAATCTGAGTACAAGACAAAGTGGCATTACAAATCAGTGGGGGAAAAGATGGACTATGCAATCAGAGATGCTGGCTCATACCATCAGTTTATTCACATGGAAAATTATTCCCTATCTCATACCACACACACAAATAAATTCCATGTGGATTAGACTCACGCTAAAGAGCAGAACAAACTTTTAGAAGAAAATATGGTAGGATCTCTTTATGACCCCAAAGTACTCCGAGTACGGCAGGATTTATTAAACATGATGCAAAGAGCACCAACCATAAATGAGCAGACCAATAAATATGACTTGATGAAAATGTAAACTTGCACACAACAAAGCACACTATAAAAGATAAGCCACTGGGAGAACATATTTGAAATGCAAAATATCAACAAAAGATAAGTAGCCAGAATATATAAAGAACTAAAGATACAGAGCGTGTGTGGGGAGGGGAGGGGAGCAATCCAACAGCAAAACATACAAAAGAGAAACAAGTCACAAAAGAGGAAAATGAAACAGCCAAATAGAAGATAAAGAAATGACGCCCAAACACATTAGAAATCAAGAAAAATGTACCACTGCAAATTAGCAAAAAACTGAAAATGTGATAATACCAAACCCTGGCAAGGGTATGGGACAATAGGAACTCTCAGACATCGCTCCTAGGAGCTGCACTTTGTACAACTGGAGGACGATCTGGCAACACCTAGTGAAGTCAAGGATGCATGGATGCATATACCCTATGGGCCAGCAATTCTACCTCCAGGTACACTCTCAAGAAGCTGTTAAATGTGCACCAGAAAATAGGTACTGCATGTTCGCAGCAACACTGTTCAACAGCAAACCCTGGAAATTACCAAAACTCCCACTGATACCAAATGAACAAACTATTAAAATCCTAGAATGCCACGTAACATAAATGGATGATAGTCATAAACAATAGGAATTACTGCTACATACATCTGTATGTATCAGTATCTCACACATACTGTGTGAGGAAGAATCTCACATATACTGTGAAACAAACAAGTTGTTGTAATATACACAGAATATACCACACTGCACAAAGTTCAAGATCCACAAACTATATACAGTGTGTATAAATACAAATGCCTGTAACATGAGTAGACCATGGAAGGGAGTCACACACCCTCACTTTGGGATGCTGGTTCTTCTGCAAAAGGCAGATGGGTAAATAGCATCCGGCAGGGTCCACAACGGGCATCAACTCTATGTGCACTGTTTTACTTTATATCATTTTAGGTTTTTAATGTAAAGCAAAGGTAGCAAAATGTTAAGATTTGACTAAGTTGTACAGAGATGGTATCATTCTCCATCTTTTTCCATATCCATATCCTTTCTTGCATTCTTTCCTTTTCCTTATCCATACTATATTTCCAAGCATAACTTGCATTTTCAAGAAAGAGAGAAAGCAGCAGAGGCTGACATCTACTGAAGTGGCTGTCTCCTAACATCACACCTGGGGCTACGAGCTGCTTTTCTGTTTTCTTTTCTCGCCTTATGTTTTCTACTTCTTTTCTCCCAGAAAGTCGACCCAGATACTTCTAGTCCAATTTCTTCCCCCATCTTACTGCCCAAACCAACCCAGTACTTTTTTGCTCTTGGAGGGCCTACTATATGAATTCTCACATTTATATAAATTGTGTATTAATTGCCTCCAAGGTGCCAGTTCCTGTGCCAGGAGCTGGAGAAACATACATTGTCCTTCCCTCAGAGAGTTTAGTCACAAGGAACAGAAACATTAGATAAGCACGGAAAAAGCTACGCAATTAAAATTGTGAGGCATACTCTGAAGGAAAAGAACAGGTGCTATGGGAACATATAATAAAGGCCTATATAGCGTAGACTGGATCGGAGGAACAGGAATATGCCAGGAAGGGAAGGGTGGAAGGGCCTTCCGGACAGAGACAAACCAACCCAACCCGGCGTCTTCTGCACGACACTGGAGCACCTCGAGGGCAGGAATTGCTTCTGATTCCTATCTATGCCCGTTTCCTCCCTGGTGCTTTAACAAATGCTCCCTGGCTGATTCCAAGGCGGCCTCTCAGCAATCAGGAGACGCTGTGCGTGTAGCTCTAAGGCAGGCAAACAGTCCCCGGGGAATGGCCCAGGGGTAAAAGGAGCAGACCCCAAATAGGCAGAACGCAGGCTGAGCCCACCGTGTGCAGTAGTTTGATCCGGCTCCACATCATCAGAGAGGGAGCCTTTTCTTCAGCTGTCCGGCCATCTGTTTACCCATCCCCTTCCCTGCGCGGTACCGTCACCCTCCCCTGGTCATCAGTTTACTCAGTTTACTTCAGTACTTTTAAGGGGACCTATGTGCACCAAGGTAGGGCTATAAAGAACCATAGGAGCATGGCCTCTGCCACCAAGAGCTTTCCTTCTAGATCAGCGGATCACAACGAAGGGGCACTGTGTCCCCCAGGGACCATGTGACAACGTCTAAGGACACTGTGGGTTATCACAGTACAGCAGAGGGCAGGGGTGTGCTGCCAGCATCTCTGGGCACAGTCCAAGGAAGCTCCTTACAATGTCAGTCACCCACAAAGATTTAATTATCTGGCCCCAAATGCCAATAACGTCAAGGCAAACAACCTGGAAGAGATGATTTAAAACCACGTCCAGCAGGCAAATGGCAGAGGTCAAAAGCCAGCGGCTTTTGCCTCTCTCTCTGTTTTCATCTTATTTTATTTTTCCTTCCCGTCTTCAATTCCGCATGAGTGAAATCATACATTTGTCTCTGACTGTCTGTCTCTGTCTGTCAAATGCCAGAGGCCAAGCAGGTCTGATGTCAGAGGCCTAGGAGAGTGTTACAAACCAGGTCACGAGACAAGCACATCAACAGCATCAGCAGCGCGAGGATGGGAAACCTGGTCTAAGAATTCGCAATGTAATTCTACTGCGATGCAAGAGGGGTACAAAATGTCACCCAGATACAAAGATGCAGCATCTCCGCTAGAACCAGGAGTGAGAAGGTTTCATCGGAAGTGACATCTGATTCAAAATCTGAAAATCAGAAGAGTTAGAAAGGGATGTAAGGGCGAAGGCAAGGTGAAGGGGTTACCCCAGACACGAGGGACGGCCAGTGGGCAAGCGGGACTATGGACGGAAGAAATACGTCTGTACAATGGACGTGGGAGCAGCTGTTGCAGGCCTGGAGGGGTAGACAGGCCTAGATCATAATGGCCCTGCTTGATGGGTGAGAAATGCAGACGTTATCTTTAGGGTCGTTAAGAAGCCGCCGAAAGGATTGACACAGAAGAGTGATATACAAACAAAGCTTGTTTTAGGACAATGGATTGCTAAGAAACTGGGGCTCCCACAACCCAGATGACAGTCATGGCTTGATCTACCACTGATTCTGAGGACGGAGGGGCAGCATTCAAGAGATGCTTGGATATTAAGTACCACACCAAGATGCGTACCTATGTCAGTTCTCTGCCTATTAATTCCAAAGCCCCACAGACTCCAAAACCTAGAAGTTTTAAAATAATTCATCTCTGGCCCAACCTAACCAGAACTATGTGGCAGTGAAACCAGAACATAGACTTATTTGAGGCTATTCATAGCACATTTACCCTGCTGAATGTGAATGTTTCAAGGCAGAAGTCCTAATGTTTAATTACAGGGTACGGCCCCAGACCTCACTGGGTAGCATATTAACTTTTTAAAATTCAAAAAAGTCCAGGGGCGCCTGGGTGGCTCACTTGGTTAAGCATCTGACTCTTGATTTTGGCACAGGTTATGATCTCAGGGTTGTGAGACTGAACCCCATACTGGGCTCCACCCTAAATGTGAAGCCTGCTTAAGATTCTCTCTCTCCACTGCTCCCTGCTCAACACTTTTCTTTAAAAAAAACCTGCAAAAACAAACAAACAAACAGAAAAAAAACTTCCCTAAAATTAGAAAAAGCCTGCATTCCAAAACGCAGCTGGGCTCAAGGGTTTACAGTAAGGGGTTGTGGAGTTACACAAGGTGCTAAATAAACTTTCATCAAACTCCAGGGAACTGGAAAAAGTAGGATCTGTGTTCAGAATAGTTTTCTAAGTCACTATCCTTACTAACAACAGTATGAAACTTCCAGATAGCACATATATCCCTACCACATGATTTGCTTTATGTAATTTTGCCTTAAAAAACCAAGAAATTTGGCGTATGATCCTAGCAGAGAGAGCAGCAGGATCTGGAGAAAGAACTAAGATTATTTCACTGAAATCCGTCTATTTACTTCATCATTCTTCCTCCCAGGATGGCCACACGGAAGAAAGAGGAGGTACAGTCAGCAACAAGCACCAGATTTTCATCTGGGTACAATCATTCCAAACGCAGCCAGTTAGGAATCGTGAGAGTCTGAGGACCACCTTCCCAATCACCATGAGCACAGCCATAAACACACCAATGACCTGATGCTTTCTCGGCAGAGGAGACCCGGCCCCTCTGTACTCGTGTCAAGTGGTCTCTGGGCACAGCCGCAGAGACAGGGAGGAAGGACCTGGGTCCCACTCCCATTCATTCCTTCACTCCTCAACACGTATCTGTGAGAGGTTTGTGTGTCCCGGGCACTGTCTCTTCTAGGTGCTGAGGATATAATGGAGACTGACGTGGTCCTTCAGAGGTTATGGATTCTACAAGGGCACAAGGACATAAAACATATCATTACAATAAGGTGTAAGAAGTGAGGAAGGGAAAGCATAATGAGGACAGTATGCAGCAGAGGGACCGAATGAAGTAGGAAGAATCTAGAAAGATCTGAGAAAGTGATATTGAAACGGAGACCTACAGGATAATGAGAAATTTGGATCTGAAGGTACTAGAAAGAAAGGAAGCAACGGCACTGAAGTGAACCAGACAGCAGGAGAAAATAATGTTTGAGAGCTAAGGCGGGGGTAAAAGGCAGTGAAGCTCAGAGCCAGCAGAAACATGGTGGAACGCAGCCTCAAGTGCAGGCTGCAAAGGGGCTATCATCTATCCATCCTACTGGAAATGAGACAACACCTTCTGATGTTCTGGAAGGCACTTCCTGCCGAATAAAACAAATAAATGTGGAAAGTGGGTCTAAAATACTTAAACACTCTTTTTATGCTTACTTGGGCTAGGGGAAAACAACCCTCCTAACACACTCAAGTACACCTAAAATGCACTTCAAATGGACAAAACAAATAGTTGCGTACTGAAACACTGAGAACACTTATAGTGAGTCTGAATAATAAATTAGGTCATCAGCAGCGTGCTGCCAACTTTGTAAAGCACTATGGTCTGGCAGGGTACTTTAGAATAATAAATTTACCAGAAACATAATTAAGACATTCAGATGTCAACTGAGAAGACTTTGGCACATTAAAGTTTCCAACCACAAATATACCAGAGCGAATGATACTCTATATTCTGAACCTATGTCGGTTTGAAAAGCAAATGCTAGTATTCTATCCCAGCGATCCCAAGGACCAGCCATTCATAGCCACTATTTTTATTGACAGCCTCTTGTTATCTCATGCCAGAGTAACAGACTTTTTAGTTCTGTCTGTGTAATGCTTTTTATCCTAAAATAATTCAAGAGACCTACTAAAAGAGCTCGTATTTAACTTAGTGCACCCTGGAGACTTTGGGGGGATGAAGCCTGTATAAGGGGAGGCAATACCTCACAACTATTACTTAGTTTCTTTTCCCCCTTCAAAACTGTCTCCTCCTCATTTTTTGTTAGAATCAATTACCAACCCCTCCTGAATTCCTCAGTGACCATGCCCGATGTGTGGTTTTTCTCTCTAATCCCCTGCCATCATGCTAGAGAAGCTGGACTTCTCTCTAGTTACCCAGGCTCCCAGAAATTCAGCTTCCTCCACGATGGGAACCTTGCCATCCTCTCCAAGCCCCAAAGGACAATCCCATCCCAGGCCCTGCCTAGAATCTGGTGACCACACCACTGCCTCCTCCTTCCTGCCTCTTGTACCTGCTTGTTCAGCCCGCCTTCCCTCCCTCCAACCACCCATCAATTCCACATTCAACTACTATTCACTGAATACCTGACTTTTGCCCAATTCTGTTCTGGGTATAAGGGGAAAAGCAGTCTGAAAGAAATGATGACAAAATAACCCAGACAGAAGCATCTGTCCTTCCAGAATTTACAGGTCAGTAAAATAGACTGTCAAAGAGCGGTAAGTCCTGCGGAAGCGAACAGCAAGGCAGGGAAGGGGGATGTGAGTGCCTGAATTCAAACAGGGCGGCCAGGAAAGCCCTGAGAAGGAAACACCTGAGTAACCCTAGCCCTGAAGGAGGTAAGGCATCAAGCTACAGAGAGGACTTGGGAGTACAACAGGGCTACAGAAATCGGACTTCTCCTCCCGACTGGTCCCTCTGGCTGTCGCACGCAGAACAGACCGGAGGGAGGGCAGAACCAGGGAAATCCGGCTCTGCGCCTGGCTTCCTTTGCAACCCCGGCCAGGGGCAGTTTTCCCTGCCCAGCCCTCGCGCTCCTGGACTTGGAGGCGGGGTAAGTATCATCCTGCTCATCATCACTCGGGTTTCCAGACGCTCCCTTCCCCACCGGCCTGGAGGCCCCTGGCTCTGAATGTCTTATCCTCAGGCCATCCTCACCACTGGGCTGTTCGCTAGCACCCCGCACCCCCAAGACCGTCTGCCAAACCAAGAATACTCCTCTGTCGTCACAATTTCACTTATCCACCCTCTGACCACCAGCACCTAGATTCCCAGCTCCCCTTCTTCCAAAGTCTGGATCCACCAATCCATTCACCCTCCTGGGGTCTCCGCGCCTGATCCTACCACCTTCTTACTGGCCCTCCTTCCTTGATATGGACTCTTCCCTCTTCTACTTAGTGCTCAGTCCCTTAAACTCCATTGCTCCTTGGTGGCTGCCTGGCAGACCGAGGATGCTGATTAAATCCCACGCCACCCCTACTGCACACCGCCACTGAACAGGGAAGAGCTGACGGGGTGGAAGAAGGCCACAGTCAGCAGAGGAATGCTCCTGAGGAGGCGAGAGGAGATGGTATCCAGGGGAGAAGCGACGCCCCACACGGGACCTGCACTAGGGTCCACGGGCGGTTAGGAGGGAGCATTTGGTAGAAGCAGCTCGAGGACATCCTCTTCTGGTTGCTTCTATGTTCTGGGTGATGGGCAGCACGGCCATGGAAGAGTGGGAGGTGAGAAAAGTGGTCGGAGGACTGAGGAAAAGAGAGCAGCTTGGGGTGGGGGGGGGGGCAGGGGTACGCATGGCACCTTCCTCTTCCAGGTTACCCAGCCCTCCCCTGCCTCCCTAACCAGGGGCAGTAGAGAGGGCAGACCCCTTCACCGGTACCAGTGTCTAACTCTGGCTTCCCCCATCCCGATTCCTAAAGCCAAGCACTGAGGGACAAACGCAGAGGACACAAGCATGTCCCCAGTGCACGGTAACTGACTTCAACTGGATTCTCAATGTTTCTCAGTAAATCCTCTCCTCACCTCCGGTAATGCCCATCCCAAAGCCTGCAGCGAGTGAGGGTTTCCCACTTTCCTCACATCCCCCCACCCCCGTCACTCTGGGGCAGAACTTGGCTTCCGTTTTCTTGAGGGCAAAGGCCACTAGATGTGAGTGAGCTTCTTTAAAACTCCCTTTCTCTGGGACTCAAAACCCCTGCATGTTTAACATTCTCTGTCCTTCCCTCCTGGCTCAGAAATGCTCTTTCCTCTCCTGTATGGCTAACCCCACCTCTTTCTCTCCACCTCTTCCGTCCCCAATCTATAGCACTTTAGTTATCCTACCTTTCTTGCATCTTGAATTTGTTACATTTATAGGCCATGAGGAGATAGAAGTATTCCAGATGAAAGAACCAAAATGAACAAATTGCATATGAGTAGGAAAGAATACGGAATGCTTGTGAAAACGGCAAGAAACCAGTCTTATTACATAGTAGGGTGTGTGGGAGGATGACAGAAAATAAAGTTAGATGGATAGGGTGGGACACACAGTGTAGGTTAGTAATTTCTGAACAAGAAAACACTCCCGAGAGGAAGAGTGTTTAAGGGAGAAGAGACTCAGAGCACGGGATGGGATGGGATGGGATGGGAAAGGAGGGATTCACACATCCCTCCTTTCTTTAGGGAGGGAAAACGGGAACCAGATGAGGGGCTGGGGGCAGGGACGGTGGAAGACAAGAGGGTGAGGCGATCATCCTGACAAGTGTATGGAGAGCCTGGTCAAACACAGAGGCAGCAAGAAGGAAGAAAAGACAAAAGACGTTTCCCAGAAAGGAACAGAGAGCAGCTAGCGGCCGACAGCACACCCTGGGTGAATTCCAGCCCAAGCTCCGGGACAGAGGAGCTGAGTGCTCGGAGGTGCAAGGCTCGGTGCTACCCTGCTGACGTTTTTTACAGTCACGGTGCCTGGAGACTGGACGGGCCAGCATCCCTGAGATCATGTGATCCCGTCCCCGCACTTTATAAATGAGGAAGCCTAAAGAAGTGCAGGGAAGTGTCCAAAGCCTCCAAGCAAGTTGCTGGGAGAGCTGGCGCCGGAGCCCGGACCCCCGTCTGCCTTCGGAGCTCCTGCCACGACCCCCTGCACTTCCTCGTTGGCCCCGGAGACCCGCAGGGGCCACGCTTCTGCCAACACACATCACAGTTAAGGAACGTGTCGCCGATTCCAACCCCCGCACGCATCCCGTCCAGGGGAGTCAGGCTTCAGAGCGCCTGAGCTGACTCTACCCTAGGATTTTCACTGTGAGCCCAGCTCCAACTGCCACGTCTCCAGACGCTGTTTTCAAGTTTCTAGTAGGTCTCAGGGCAACACTGGAAACACGACATAACCCTACTCCATGGAGCACTAAAGTGACTTTGAAATTAAAGGGCAAGCTATTGACCCCTATTGTTCCATCTGCCCCTCCTGTTCCGACTCAGTGACAGCAGTTAGATGCCTCTGCCCCTTCGGTGACGGAATCTTCAGCCCCGTGTATGATTTCCTGGCAAACACTGCAGTGGTTATTTGCTATTCTCCATACCGTCGGCTCACAGAACTCTGCTGATAACAGGAGGGAGTCTATAATATTTCTAGTAAGGCTTCTGCCTTTTTTCCCAGACAACATTTGTTAGTAAAAGAAGGAGTTTCTAGGTAATTTCCCAGGGAACTTTGGGCCTCCACAGAGGTTAACACGAATAGAGCAACCAGTGTTTTAGGGGAAAAAGCACAACGATTTATACAAGTAAATATGGACAACTTAGCTCTCTCATTTCCTCGGTCGGTGTCAAAAAGGACTTCAACGAGCCATCACGGACTTCAGCAAGGTATCCGTGTTAAGACACACATCTAGAGTGCACCGTCCTGAACTGTTTAAACTTATTAATAGCTGCCTGAATGAAGTCAATAGATAAAGCAGACTAATTCTATAACAAAAGAATTATTACTTTTTTCCTCCTTGCGCTATTTCAGAGCTGAAACCATTTTTTTTAAGAAAGGAAAAGAATTATAAAACATGCCAAATCCTTCTTTGAAGAATATTGACAAGTCTTTGTCTTGTATTTTCAAGGACAAATTTCCAAATACCAGTCCCCACAATGATAATAGTAATGCGATTAAAACGTACACAATTCAGGTGCTGAACTTGACCTCTCAGTGTACATTTTCTTCTACCTTTATTTCCTCATACTATTTATTTTGAAATGTATTTTTTTTTCTTGCCACATGCTTTGAGCACCTCAAAAGCTTATACTGAGTATATCTGTTTGCTTAGCAGCTTCAAGATTCTCCTTTGTGACTAAGCGGCAGGTGCTGTTCAGTTTATTTTCACACACGTAAACTAAGCCCTTGAACTTGGGGTAAGGAAAAGCGTTCGGCTTAAAGTTTGGAAAGGAAGGAACTACACAACAGCTTCCTTTGGAACAGCCTGCTTTTTCAGCTTCCTGTATGAAAATAATGTTGTATTTTTATAGGAATTGCTAAGAAACAATGAAGAAATTGTATTTTAGCCTTTAGAGAGTTAAACTTCAAATCCCTTAAACAGCAAACAACTTCCTCCAATAATTTGGATATTTAAATCAAGCAAAGGACAGAAGAAGAGACTAAGAAAATAAAATAGGAATGTGGCACAAATTTTAAAGTGGATTATACAATTCTCAGATTACTATAAGGAGCTCACGTTTTCTTTCACTAAATGATAGGCTTTAAGACTTTCACCTTTAAAAATCCCAAATATCAAGCAACTGCATTTAGTACAGATGATGAGGAAAGGGTTTTCTTTGTTGCTGTAATTGCTACTACTATTGTTGTGAAACTGGTTTGATTAAAACACGTAATCACACACATACGTACGTGTACACACACACACACACACCACCCCACCCACCCACCCCCGAGTTCATTATTAAACACAGCTTTTCAGACTCTAACTGAACCAGAGACAGGTGAGCATTCTCTTTAAAAATAAAATGAAAAGGCCTCAGAATCTTGACTCCGAGGGGGGACAGAAAGCCCCTCCTCAGGGGGCAAGCTCCTAGACTTGCACAAAGCGGCCACAATCCCCAGCAGCCTGCTCCCACGGCCATCTCTTACACACGGATTTCAGCAGCTAATGTGTGCCCAGCCAGAAAGAAGATTAGGTTGTTCATCAGCTCCGGGTTCTCTGTGTGCACAACTCAGTACACTACTACCACGCATTTAGACATTTTTTTTTTATCAAGGGTTGTTACAGGAACTGAAGCACGTAATGAAATTCCAGCTCTCGTTCTCGCCGTGTTCTCTCCCGAACGCTAACACTCCATCTGATGCAAGGAGTCAGGATTCGAGGTGGGTCAGAGAATTCCATACACCTGGAGCGTTCAGGAAAGAGTGCGACAGACGTGCACAACTATAGACGCTCCCGAGTTTCCTGGATGTCACTTAACCGGCCCTAGTCCCACCCCTTCCTAGCGCCCAGCATCAGGCCCGGCAGCTGTTCCCGAGCCGGGGCCCAGAGAAGCATCCGGCCCGGTCTGGGAGACGGAGGCCAGGTGGAGAGCAGCCCAGGTCACGGTCCGCTCCAGCCCTGGCAGAGCCGCAGTCTGCTGCTACGGCCTGACTCCGTCAAGTAAAGGGGTGCCTGCAGGAGAGGTCGTGGCGAGGGCAGAAGGCAGTGTGGCCGATGTCTGGAATGAGAGCTCGTGGCTGCCTGGGCCTGCCTGGCACCAGACGCCTGGGGAAGAATAAAGGCGGGCGCGTGTCTGGAGTCCCCGGTAAGCCGTTCCGGGCCCTCTCCCGGGTGCGGCTCGGGCCCTCCTGCCGCTGACCCCTCTGCACCCCCTCTCCAACGGCCGCCACCCCACACGCACCACACTCCACCGCCTCTTTATCTTGTCATCTGCCCATAAGACTCTCGGGTCACCGGGGTGAGGAAACTGATCTTTTTATCTATTTTCCCCTGGCTTCCAGTGGAGTCACTGGCGCAGGGCAGTCCTTTAGTATTTGTTCCCGAACTTTCTGGTGTCAGAAACCAAAATGAAGCCTATATTCTAGTATGTTCATCCCCGCAACTGGGCCGACCTCCTATCCTATGCCTAGTGTTCGTTCCTTATATCTGATCAAAACTACTATCAGGGGAGGATGTAATAGATCCCTTCAATTGAAAAGGAAAAAGATAGGTGTTGACGTCCCTTAGTGATCCTGCACAACGATGGGATGTCAACTGCCTAGATGTGAATAGAAGAGAGAGTCCCAGCAGCCGCCCGGGAAGCACGTGGTGGGGCAAGTGCTTCCCTCTCACACCCAGCCAGTCCACCAGGCAGACAAGTGCCCTGTGTTTCTTTCTCCCTGAGTCTTTGGCACCGCAGACTCTGCCTAACTGCCATCTCCATCCTGTCCCCTCTCTGCTAATCTACGCCTAGACGCACCTGACAACAGTGAGCCACACCAACAACTACACTACTTTGAATAATACACTGAACAAACTGCCTGGGCAGCCAGAGAGTACAGCTCAGCCTGCACTTAACTTTGGATCTGTCCATTTACATTCTCAGCAAGGCTAGAAGCTGCCTTAGGGTAGGAACTATGGGCACTTCTCCACACTAGTCCCAGCCCCATGCTAAGCACATGTAGGCGTTCAACGGGGCATCACAAACAAGACTGACCATCCAGCAAGTATGCGAATGTTTTACAAACACGGTATCCCCACTGGTCGTTACCAAAGCATCCAAAATCACCAGCAAGTTGGAATGAACAATGATGAGATTGATGCTGCTAAAAAGCAACTCACATTTCCTTAGAGCTTATTAAATGACAAATTTTGAGCTGTGCTCCCCACAAATAGTCTCTCATTTAATCCTTGTGAGACGTGGAGAGGTCAAACACCTCAGTTACACGGTCCGGCAGGGCAGCTGGCGGAATGACTGCAAAGTATATTCAACTGGCTCATGAATTCGAATATTTAATACCTGAATATTAAATTATTTCCGAAGAGTATGGCTAAGAAGATGGACAGTGGTTTAAAAAAAAAACGCTTTAAAATAACTTCATGGTTTAAAAAGAAACGCTTTAAAATAACTTCATCTCTTAGCCCAAAGCCATGCAGTTTCCTCTGTGGGAACGCCAACTTTGACCCACCTCCCTGGCCATCAGACAAGTCCCACACGTCCTGCGAATCACCTCAAGCACTCCCCAGCTCCCTTCTGCAACACTCCCGTGGTACCTCGGGACCTGTCGACGGCCCGGGGCTCGTCCCTGTGTCTGATGACTTCCCCCATGAGAATGTGAGCTCCTAGAGGCTGAGGACCTTGTCTTTTCATCTGTGGGCCCAGGTCTCTAGCATCACACAACAAGTGTAAGGTCAATGTTTGTCCTTGCAATAGTTGCAGGAATAGCAGCATCAAGATTTTCAGTTTGCAACAACCGATCTTTCACCGCAGATCTGTATCAAGACCGACATCATAACTTTCAACTCAATAATTTAAATTTGTTTCCATAGCAACTAGGCAAAGTACTTCTTATAATACTGGGAAAGGCAAGCTCTTAGGGTTCAACCCACTGAAATACTTCACAATCATTTGCTTTTGTTCTTAATATGAAGAGAAAGAATGACAGCATTTAACTCTCTGTAACTTCGTCTCTAAGCACACTCTAACTTCACCATTAACACTAAATCAAAATTTCTCTTTTTCAAACATAACTAGACTATCATTTCCATTAAGAAAGGGACAGCATCTTATTACTTGCAAATCTAAAATATCTGTAAGAAAACAATACATCTATCTAATCAGGCCACAGCTATATTTCAGACTCTGACAGAGCAAAAGGTATAAACTCTAACATTCTATTTTTAAAGTAAACATGACTTCTTCCTGATAACTGACCTTTTACAAAAGAACTGTCATGGACAATTCTATGAGATTGGAAGAGAGACCTCTGTGGGCATTTAAAACATGGCCTAAATGAGGCGCGAGGGTAGTATAAAACAACTTCCCAAGACCTCTGTCAGTTCCCCAATTTTAACAGATAGGAAAGGAAAAATGGATTCAACTTTTTTTTTTTTAAGATTTTTTTATTATTCATTTGACAGAGAGAGAGAGCACAGGCAGAAGGAGCAGCCAGCAAAGGGAGAGGGAGAAGCAGTTCCCTGCTAGACAGACAGCCCAATGTAGAGCTTGATCCCAGGCCCTGAGATCATGACCTGACCCGAAGGCAGACACTTAACTGACTGAGCCACCCAGGCGCCCCTCAACTTTTCCATTTTAATTAGGCTGCTTGCTTTCTGAAAGTTTGCTGATTTCTATGATATTAAATTTCAATTTCTGGGCATTCGTTCACATCATTTTTTTTGTCTTTTTTTAATAGTTGATTGGTTTCCTTCCTTCCTTCCACCCACTCCCTCCACCCCTAATTATGAGACCTATAAAAAGCACTGGTGATACCCTGATAGCCCTAAGTTCTTATAAGGATAACAAAGTAGAAATGTAAATACACCTCATGGATGGGCTAACTATGCTAACTGTACACTCAGCTATAATTTCTTCAGTATGGGTGCCAAAGAAACACAGATGGGATCACACATCCTACCTGGAAAAACTATCTAGTGAATGGGAGTAAATTAAATCCTAAAAGAAAAGAGCACATCTGAAATTTAGTGTCTTTCAAAGCTTACAGTTTAAAAGCCAGTCTTTGTCAAATTTTACTACTGGAAATAACTGTATATTAACAGAAACAATACTCATTTCTGGGGCGCCTGGGTGGCTCAGGGGGTTAAAGCCTCTGCCTTCGGCTCAGGTCATGATCTCAGGGTCCTGGGATCGAGCCCCACATCGGGCTCTCTGCTCAGCAGGGAGCCTGCTTCCCCCTCTCTCTCTGCCTGCCTCTCTGCCTACTTGTAATCTCTCTCTCTCTCTCTCTCTGTCAAATAAATAAATAAAATCTCTAAAAAATATATACTCATTCCTTTTTTTTTTTTTTTTACCATGAGTGGGACACTCTTTGGTTTAGAGGGGAAAGCTCAGCAACTTAGAAAACTGAGGTCTCCCAACAGCCCTGAGACACTTACAAGGCAAGGCGCAGCTCCAGGCACAGACTAACAGAAATTCACTCGGTTGTCTTGCCAAGGGCAAGATGGACAGACATCAATCCGCTTCGTGAATTTCACACATCACTGTCCCTGCTACTTCCGAGCAGCATCTGAGGAACAGGAATTGCAGGAATAAGTGAGGAGACCATGTCATGTGGCTTCCTGAAGTCTCTACCAGAAACTCCAAAAAATGGTGAAAAGAATGAGAACATACACTTGGCCCAGACATACATACAAGTTATCCCTTCAGAGGCCGCTCCTACCTGAATAAATAGACAATGTTCAGCCTTTGGGGCTAACCTGGGATTCAGGAGCTCATCCCTCGATGTTCTCTACTCTATACCATGTCAAAGTTCATTTGTAGTTTGTCTTCTGCCAGATTTTTTCCATTCTGGTTCAAGAGCACCCTCTGCAAAGACACTGTTGTCCATTAACTAGGTAGATTATACATTAACACAGATGTCATGTCATCCTGTGATTTCATGATTTCTTCTTCCAGGAGTGCACCACAGTCTGTCCACCGGGGCATCCAGAGGACTGGTGGAGCTTCTCCCGTAGGGAGGTGATACTCCACCGACTGACTGCAGGTGGTCTCTAGCTGTCACCATCTGCAGCCCACAACGGGGAGCCAGGGGTCCGTCGCCCCTTTAAAACTGCCACTCTTTCAGCTTCTGTAATTTCCATTTCAGCACCTCATTTACTGCAGTCTTGCTGCACTGGCTTCGTGAAGGCAGTAAGAGCGCACGGTTATTTGTCACCGAATGGCCTGTGTGTGGCTTGTGAAAGTGCAGCCACATCATGGTAAGACCCCATCCCAACTGAGGCAGGGAAAATGGGACTTCAGGGGGTACCCCAGGGTTCCACCAAAGTCTCTGGACCTAATAAGCACTGAAGAATATCACAAAGGCCGTCAATAACCCCAAGAAAAGCCCTCAACTCATTCTTCTAGCTCAAATATTCCCTCAGAGAGAGAGAGAGAGATCGAGAGACTGGAAGAGAGGAGAGGAAAGGCAGAGTGAGGCTGAAAAATATAAGAGGAAACACCTTTGTTAGATACACAGTATATTCTTTTATCTTTTTTGGGGGGGCACCCACGCTGGGGTCGGGAGGGGCAAAGGAAGGGGGAGAGAGAGAGATTCCCCAAGCAGGCTCCATGCTCTATTTCATGACTCTGAGGTCATAACCTGAGCGGAAACCGAGAGTGGGAGGCTTAATTGACTGAGCCACCCAGGCGCCCTTTAAGCAGTATATCCTTCCTCTCTAAACATTATACATCAAACTTGAGGATTCCTATACAACACAACTTCCCTGACCACCTTTTTAATCAGGAGTCATGCTGGCATATGGAGATAAGACCAATTCCCTGACTTTAAGGTTTGTTAGGAAGACTAGCAAAACCAGAGTCACAACACAGTGTGGTAAAGAGTATTAGATGAGGGCAAGGTGTTATGGGGAGGAGGGGCGTTCTTTAACACAACTGAGTAGGAGGACTGGCAAAGGAGCTACATCTGAGAGTAAGACAGGGAGAGGATAGGAAGGAGGAGGGCAATTCCAGGCAGAGGGAGCTGATATGCAAATGATCTCTCTACTCCAAGACTTTTTATCACCCAGTATTCTCCACCTCACTGTTCTCCTTTAACCTGAAAGCGAAAGCCCCCAAAGAGAGGAAAATGCACATTCCAAAGTACCTCTCACGAGAGGGAAGAGTGCAAACATCCATGCTACGGGAATGTTTTACAAACCTGAAAACTTAACATGAGAAGAAGCATCATTTATCTCATTTATCTTTGCACATACTGTTTGCAAAGGGAATAAGGATTAAGTCTGTATCCAGTGAATGTATCCTTGTTACAAGTTTGAGACCAAATAAAACTACAGAGCTAACAGGTTTTAAAGCCATTATAAATGCATGAAAAATCAGCTGCATTTGTTTAATTAGGAAAATATATATGATCCTAAAAGCAGATGAAGTAGATGAGATTGGAGTCACTTTGGGAAATAAAAACTCTAAGTTAGGCAGAATCTCATGTGCCTGTGACCCTTTAATTATTTCCTTGAGTCCCTGAGAAAGGGAAATTGGTTCCCTAGTCAAATAGTATTAAACATTTATTAAGTGATTAAGTCATACATTTTCTCATTTAAAACCACAACCAGAGGAAAAGTATCTTCAGGCTAAGCTCCCAGTTATACAGAGTATCAAGGAGGGAGGCAGGACTAGAATCCAGTTTTTCTGACTCAAAATCTGGGCTCTGGTCTGGGCACCATTACAAACTAGACACTTAATCCCACTGTTGCTTTCTCCTCTAAAAAACTAATTTTGAGAAGCAAACTGTTAAGGAATAGCTTGCTCTTACAACCACAAATTTTTTTTTTTAAAGGCTCAGGTTCACATTACCCCCCCACACACACACATCTTTTTAGGAGAAACTACGCTAATACATGTAATAACCCTTTGCCTTCATGGCCATCTGAAAATAACTCCTCTATCCCTTTCCCTCTTGTTTCTTCCCTGCAGCTGACCACAGCTATACTAGTACCCCCCCAGCAAACCGCGGTTATATATTTTTCAAAATCCCTAAATATAGTACCTCGATTCAGATTAGAAAGAAACTTGACCTTCTAATATGGACACTGAGAAGATACCATTACATCGTGCTGGTTTCACTCCATTGATAAATTATAGAATTAAGCCCTTTTAATGGTAAAAATTTTTTTAAAGTTTTAACATTGTTAAAGAATAATTAGAGAAATACTGCTCACTGAGACTGTTTGCAGCCAGATATTGATGTAAATCTTTTTCACAATCCCCCCACATGCCGCCCCCAGATTTTCCTCCTATTTAGCTGTCATCCTGTCAGCAACGCCAGTCACTACCGTCACAGCTGTGGTTACCATGACCACTGCAAAAAGTCTCAACAGAAACAAAAAGCAGGTTTGTCAATTAAATCCTAGGGAACATTCACTGGATACAGACTTACTCCTAGAATGTTCTAACTCATTTTTCAGAATACAGCAACTGAGAAGGAGATCTGCAGCTAATGTAATACAACTTTAGGAATTAATACTTTGGATTCGGTGTCACAAATTTATCCTAGATTTCAAAAGATCCCTCAGTCATCAAATTCTCCGAAGAGGCCCTCATATCCCACTCTTTACAGGCTCAACTCTCTTTGCACTCTTACTTGCTTTGGTCACAGCATTTATAAGACCGTAAGAAAACACAGAAAAGGCTATCTGTATTAACTGTTGATTCCCTTAACCTCTCTGAGCCTCAGTATCCTCACTTGCCTTGAGGAGGAAACAGTTTAAAGGAAGACCTTAATGGAACCACACTGCATAAAATGAGATAAATTTAACAAAAGAAAAAATAAAACTACACACGAAGAGAGTAAGTAGAATAAAAGGAAATAACGAAGATCAGAGAAGAAAATTAATGAAATAAAAAAAGGAAAAAAATGAAGGAAATCAAAAGTTGGTTCTTGAGAGGGTAAGAAAAAAAAGTCGACAAACTTCTAACTAGACTACTCAGGAAAAAAGAGAGAAGATACAAACGATCAGTATCAGGAATGAGAGAGGTGGTATTACCGTAAATTCGACAAACAAGAAAATAAGGAACTATGATGAAAAACCTGAGGGCAGTAAATTCAACAGTGCAGGTGAAACAGATGAATTCTTTGAAAGATACAAAGTACCAAACCCCACTCAAAAAGAAATACCCTGAATAGCCATAAATAAATTTAAAAATTGAATGTGGAGTTTAAAATCTTCCCTCAGAGAAAAGTATGGATCCAGATGGTCTCATTGGGGAACTCTAACAAAAAAATGAAGGAAAAAATAGTACCAATTCTACACAAATTCTTCCTAAAAATTGAACAGGAAAAAACACTTCCCAATTTATTCTGAGGCCAGCATTAACCTGGTACTAGACAGAGACATTAGAAGAAGCTATTCTGTCCCTCACGAACACACACTTAAAAAACTCTAAACAAGGGGCGCCTGGGTGGCTCAGTGGGTTAAAGCCTCTGCCTTCGGCTCAGGTCATGATCTCAGGGTCTGGGATCGAGCCCCGCATCGGGCTCTCTGCTCAGCAGGGAGCCTGCTTCCCTCTCTCTCTGCCTGCCCCTCTGCCTACTTGTGATCTCTCTCTGTCAAATAAATAAATAAAATCTATACTAAAAAAAAATTCTAAACAAAATTTCAGCAAATCAAATTCAACAATATATAAAAAAGATATTATGTCATGACCAAGTGGGGTTCATCCCAAGAATGCACGGTTCATTTACCATTAGAAATATGCTCAATATAACTGACCATATTAACAATCTAATAAATAAAACCCATTATCATCCCAACAAATGCAGAAAAGTATTTAACAAAATCCAAAATCTATTCCTGATTAAAAAAAAAAAATCTTAGTAAGCTAAGAATAGGAAAGAATTGGGGCGTCTGGGTGGCTCAGTCGTTAAGCGCCTGCCTTCGGCTCAGGTCACGATCCCAGGGTCCTGGGGTCGAGCCCCGCATCAGGCTCCCTGCTCAGCGGGAGGCCTGCTCCTCCCACTACAATTCCCTTTGCTTGTGCTCCCTCTGTCACTGTGTTTCTGTCAAATAAATAAAAATCTTAAAAAAAAAAAAAAAAAGAATAGGAAAGAATTCTCCTCAACCTGATAAAGGGAATCCACAAAAAATTAACAATAACATCACAATTAATGGTAAAAGACTGAATGATTGCTAAGACAAAGGATGTCCACTCTCACCTCTTTTTTTCAGTTCTAATTAGTGCATTAAGGCAAGAAAAATAACAGACATCCATGTTAGAAAAAGAAATAAAACTATCTTTATTCAAATGTGACATTTCTATTTATGTGGAAAAATCCAAAGGACTTCACAAAAAAGCTACCAGAACTAGTGAGTTTAGCAAAGTTGTAGGATTTATACACAAAACTGCATTGTATTTCTATCCTAGTAATGAGCAACTTTATACTGAATTTTTTAAGACTACCACTTAGAAGAATACCAAAAATATATGAAATCCTTAAGGATAATCTGAAAAAAGATGTGCAAGCTCTGTATTTAAAAATGTTGTTGAGAAAAATTAAAGACATAGAGAGAAATAACATGTTCATGCATTGGAAGACCCAGTATGGTTAAGAAGTCATTCTCTCTGGGGCACGTGGGTGGCTCGCTCAGTTAAACGGCTGCCTTCAGCTCAGGTCATGATCTCAGGGTCCTGGACTGAGCCCCACATGGGGCTCCCTGCTCAGCGGGGAGTCTGCTTCTCCCTCTGTTGCTCCCCCTGCTTGTGCCTCCTCGCCGCCTCCTCGCTAGTGCTCCCTCTCAAATAAATGAATAAAATCTTTTCAAAAGAAAAAATAAACAAGTCATTCTCTCCAAATTGATAACACCAATTCAACATAATCCCCAACAAAATCTCTGCAGGCTATTTTGTAAAAAATCGATAAGCTAATTCTAAACTTCATAGGGATATGCAAAAAACCTGGAATAGCCAAAACAACTTTGAAAAAAAAGAAAAAAAGTTGCAGGACTAACACTACCAAATTTCAAAACTTATTATAAAGCTACAGTAGTTAAGAGAGTAAGGTACTAGCATAAACATAAACAGATCACTGGAGCAGAGGGTCCCACACTGACCCACATATATGGACAATTGATTCTGGCAAAGGTGGAAAGGTAACTCAGTAGAGAGAGACATCCATATGCAAAAACCATGAACTCTGATCCACACCTTGTGCCACATGCACAAATTAAGTCAAAATGGGTCCTATATCAATGTAAAACTTAAAACTAAAACACCTGGAAAACACAAGCCAGAATAAAATAAAAAAATAAAAATACTGATTTAAAATTAAAAAAAAAACAAACAAACAAACTAAACTAAGATACCTGTGAGAAACACAGGAAATAATCTCAATGACCTAGGATTAGGTAAAGATTTCTTAAATATGATTAACTAAAAACATAACCCATAAAAGAACAAATTGATAAACAGAACTTTACCAAAATTAAAACGTCTGGTCTTTGAAAGACATTGTTAAGAGAATTAAAAGACAAGTCAGACTGATAACAAGTATTTACAGATCATCTACCTGAAAAGAATCTGTATCTAGGATATATAAAGAACTCTTGAAATTCAGTAGTAAGAAAAAAAACAATCCAATAAATGAGTAAAAGGTTTGACATTTCACAGAAAAATGACAAATGGGCACATGAAAATATGTTCAACACATTAGTCATCTGGAATATACAAGTTAAAAGCACAAAATAAGAAATGACAAGATGCTTATTAGAATGGCTAAAGTCGAAAAGACTGAGCAGACCAATTCCTGACAGAGATGTGGAGCAAGTGGAACTCTACGCACTGCTGGTCGGGAACGTAAAGGTACAACAACACGAAAAGTAACTCGGCAATTTTTGAAAAGGTTAAACATACATCTACCAGAGGATCCAGTCATCCCACTCCTAGATATTTGCCTCAGGGTAAAGAATGCCTATGTCCACACAAAGACCTGTATATGAATGTCCAGAGAAGTTTTATTTGTAATAGCCAGAAACTGGAAATCCCCAAATGGCCACCAACAGTGAAGAGATAGATATAAATTGCAGAATATCTGTACCCCTCAGCAGTAAAAAAGAAATTAATTATCGATACACTCAACAGTATAAATGAATCTCAACATGATTATGCTGAGTGAAAAGAAACACACTAAAAAAAAGTACATACTATTAAAAATCCACTTCTATGAAACCCTACAATAGGCAAACTAATCTATAGTGATGTAAAGTAGATCAGCGGCTGTGTTGAGAAGGGGGCAAAAAGGTGCGAGGGCAGGATTCCGAAGGGGGACAAAGATACTTTCGGAGTTAGTGGATATTTCTCCTATCTTTATTGTGGCGATGGTTTCAAAGATGTCTACGTGTGTCAAAACTGATGACATTCTACAATTTACATCTGTGCCATTTACTGTGTTTCGATTATGCCTCAATAAAGCCAGAAAAAAAAGGAACTGCCTAAACTTTATAATATCCATTTTTAAATTACCACATACTAAAAATTTTTCATTGTAGCAAAGCGATTGATGTAACTGCTTCAAATACACCTTTCCCTTTGACCTTTCCTCTATATAAACAGCACTGTAAAAGTAAATTACTATTGGATGGAAAAGTGAACAAACTGGTCTCCCGGGATTGCACAGCCGTCTGTTCGCTGGCTCCAAATGAAGCCCAAATGTTTAGCTCAACTACCAGTCCTGAATGTTGGTCACTTAATACTGAAACTATTATAACCACGAGCCACCCTAGAGCAATTCATTAATTCAATAAACATCTATTGCACAGGTACTCTGTCTGGCACTGTTTTACGTATTAGATTTCATGCAGAATGACCACCACCAAATTACAAAGCCATTCTGCATCTACTCTGGGAATAATCTAAGTTTTTTAGTCACTGCATTTAAATAACACAACTAAAGAACATCAGGGGAAACAGGCTGATCCTTCTAACACCAAGTCAAGATGATAAACGCTACTGATGGGATGATTAAAGAATTGTACAGTGACAGCTTAGAATTCCAGAATGAAGGTATCCCTAGAAACCTAAGTGAATCCAGGACAAGTATTCAAAAGGTACTCCCAAACATAGCTGCTAGAGCAGAGCCTGTCAGCTATAAGAGGTCCTGCCAGCTTGGAAATATAAAAAGATGTGAAAAACTTAGACCGACAAAGACAAAACTGAATAATTTTACTTACATGCGCAATCTAAAAATGAATGAACAACACAGTCTTAAGTCCAGAGAACTGGTGGTTACCAGAGGGGAGGTGGATAGGGGGATGGGTGAAAATGATAAAAGGGATTAAAACCTCCCTTAAAACCTCCCTGACCTATAAAATAAGTCAGTCACGGAGATGAGAAGTACAGTGTAGGGAACAGTCAATAACAGTGTAATAACAGTGTATGAAGACAGACGGTGACTGTACCTGTCACGGTGAGCACTGTCGCCCTGAACTGTTGGACATCGGAAACAGTGTAACACTGTATGTCAATTATTCATCAATAACAGTAAGTAAACTTAGGTAGACAGATCCAAAGTGATTTACGTAAAAAAATAGCAAGGAAGCTTTAGGTAAATTCTGTCTGTACCAAAGAGGACATACACTCTGTGCTTTAGTGTATTCTTTAGTGTCAGTTTTACAGAGTTCTATGCTACCCAGGGCAAGGACAGTAATCCCAGCTGATAGAAGACAGAAGCGTATTTACTCATCACAAAGAAAATTCAACAGGTCCACATCTCTTGCCACAAATATAGGTTAATTTACAGTTTATCAAGTCTATCCATTTGAAAACCTTTTACTCTCTTTTTTTTTCCCTCCTGCAGTGGTACTTCTCTATTAAAGAACTGAATAAACTCATGCAATGGATGTAAAAATTAACGAATATCCCTTGTTAGAGATAACCGTTGATGACATTGTGCTTCACATTCCCTTAGAAACTGTTATTCTGTTCCTAAAATTTTCAGGTTGCCTCCGAACTGTCATGTTCATATTCTCAAAGGAACAATTTCATTAAACGATAAGCTTTTAGTGAATTTTGACTGACATAATGATTCCTTGTCACATGTTCTAAACACATCATATCCAAATTTATATCCACATTAAACATTGCTAATCTTCTAAATATTCTACAACTCCAGACCACAGGTTCTGCAAGCATGATTTGTAAATATTCTTATTCCCCACAGAGAAGCAATGCCCATTGAAACAAAAGATTAAAAAAACGAAACCAGTATTCAGTTATTTTACCTTCTGTTTTTTTGTTTCTCGGAGTTTTAAAAATAAATATGGTCCTGTTTTAGGTAAAATGGTAAGTGTCAAAAAGGAGACACCCTCCACTGCCAGCTGTGAACATGAACGCCCCATCGTGGAATTTTCCATTCACCTGCACTAGTTACTTCCATTAAAATGCTGAAAGGGTTCCTGCTGGACACCCAAGGACACCCAAATCTGTGTTATTTCAAGACATCTCCACTGTCAATTATTGCCCTACGTTTCCTGTTGGAGGAAAATGCTGTCCCACAGCCTCACATCTATTGGCAATCTCTAACGTGCCGGGCACGGTGCTACCGTGTGCGTGCAGCACTTCCACTCCGCCTCACAACAATGCTCTGATGGCACCTTTTGCAGTGAGGCAGAGTATGAAGGACTTTTAACAACCTGCCCAAGGTCACAGAGCGCTTTCTCATTAGTAAGAGCGCAAAGGACATCTCGAAGCCATCAGCAGCGAGTGTGCCAAGTCAGGCCTCCAGGGGGACCACACTAGCCTGAGAACGTGGACTCATCGAACCACGACCACCAGGCCTTTCTTTTTTCTCAGGGGGGGTTAGTGGAACAGGATGCCTTAACAAGGAAGAGAAATAAGGCTGTGACAGGACTAGGTATGCCTAACAATTTGTCTTCCATGCTTTGGCTCCCAGTACCCATGGAGACCATAGTCTCGGGTCTCTTCTGTGGGAGAAGGCTGTTTCACGACAATGGCGTAGCCTAACTAGCTGCATGAGGATTACTCTGACCATGTGTCTTGTGCTGAAAACAATTCTGATTTAAAATCCTATCAGTGTTTATCATATGAGCAAGTAATAGAGTAGGAAGTTATAACCAATAAGATACATAAATGAGTAATTCATTCTTCATTCCTCCCAGGATTTGACATGTCATTCACGACAACAGGGAGCTGTGGTTTAAAATCATAGGCCTGGAGCCCCCAGGAGCACTACTAGCCTGGCCTTCCACAGCCCTCTGAAAATAACCTACTGTATACACTACTAGGGTTCCGTGGATAATACATGCATAAGAGAAGTCTACAGAACACACACTCTCACACTTACAGAATTTCCGAACACTACTTTGCTATCTTTAAGATGTGGAGTAAAACTCGCTTAAATTCAGACTTCACTAACACAGGAGCAAGAACAGGCTGAATTGATTCTGCATTTTCTTTGTCTACCAAGAAAGACTATTTAATGGAGAACATAATAAACAAGATCTCTCAGCTACTTAAACTACAGAAACTACAACTGAAGCCCATGAGAAAAGTCTCTTTACCTACAGAATATGTGTAAATTACTTAGACTCACTTAACAGATTCTTTGTAGCCGCCAGGCAACATATTAGCCCAAATTCTACACACACTAACTCAGAAGTGCATTTCAATTGGTTTATACTTGCCGTAGCTCAGACAAATTCTTCCCCTAATTAGACTAAATCTAGGCAGGGATTGGATGTTTAGATTCCCCCCTCCCCCATTATTTAATGCTACTTTTTGAATTGGATTTATCAGTCATGAGGAAATCCAAAATTAAATGAGTGGAAATCCCATGTCTAGGAAAATGATCTTGTCATTTTAGGTGAGGCGACGGAGGAAGGACCCTGACCAGCCCAGAGATCAACTGCAGGGGGGACGCAGGCCTCTACCTTCGGTGCCGCGTGTTTCCCACTATCTGTAAGAGCTACCTCCTCCCTCCTGGACATCTGTGCTGTGAACTTTTCTATTTTGAATGATGCTACCTCTAAAGAATTAACTAGTAAAGAATGAAGCTAACTACCTCTTAGAGAATAAAATTATTTCAAAATATAGAATAAGCTATACTGTATCACATGCAGTTTAACTGTTTTTTCCTGGACAAGGGGTACCTCCAGAAATCAACATTCTTTTACTTCGGCCCCATTAGCTGATCTCAAAAGAGATACAATTGGCAGGGGCCTAGGGTCTCAAGACAGATTTTTCCATGTAATTAATAATCTTCAATGCAGTTAATAACTTAACCTATGCAGGAAATCAAACTCATAATACTGATCTCATTGTCATTAAAATCCCGAATGTATTCTCTTCCAGTCTTCGAGCAAGTTTGGTAAAATTCGGAATATACAGGGGCGCCTGGGTGGCTCAGTCGTTAAGCGTCTGCCTTCAGCCCAGGTCA
>CM053621.1:9000301-9027296 GCA_028646535.1 Procyon lotor | reverse complement strand
TCTCTCACTGTGTTTCTCTCTGTCAAATAAATAAAATCTTTAAAAAAAAAAAAAAATTCAGAATATACAAAGTCTTAGCATATTAGGTATTTGTTGAAACTCCATCTGAAAAAATAAGCACTAATCTATAAACCAAAAGAAATTTATCTGAGTTATATTTTTAAAATATATATGTATTTCAGTAATTTTAAAAACTGAGATGCTATATAAGCAACTCAATTTGAGTTCTTAGAAATGCTCTAGTAAATTACAACTTGCTAGAAGACACTGGCCTACATTTATAGTCAGGCAAATTTAGTGAAAGTTCTTTGGTGGAAAATTAAGTAAGTAAAAATGTTCCTATCTCTACTGTAGGGGGTGAGGGTAGAGAGAAGAATCTAGGCAATAAAGGCACTAATGTAGTATCCTGATACATGACAAAGTGGTAAGAGGAGGGTGTGCAGCCTACAAAAGGAAGACAATTGTATTTATGCCTTAAAATGAGAAAAACCATCTCTCCCAAGTGTGAATATAGCATCACTACTTTATATAAACATGACTATGTGTTTCTAATATTTAAATAATAAAAATTATGGCATATTCAAGCTACCAGTGGTGTGGTTTTCCTGACTATAGAGGGAGGACAGAGCTGGAAGCACACTCACCTCAAAATTAAAGGGTAAAAAACCAAAGTCAAATTCCATTTTTAAACTAGTGTTCCAATGGTTATTAAGAGATAGGAATCAGGAATCAGATTTCAAGATGCCAAGATCTGAAATCTGCAATTCATTTTCTTTTTATACAAAAGATGAAACTAAGTTAACATCTGCTATCCAGAATATAAAACTTAAAGTCTTGATGTGAACTGAATTCTTACTTTTAAGGTGAACTTCCAGTCCTTTCCATTCACAAATAGGACTTGATTTATTAAGTTCCCTGCTTTGTATCTCCAGAGTTGATCAAAGCACATTTTCTTAGTACAATCTGTATTGTTCCAAGTGTTTTATAAACATCTTTTTTGAGAGTTTACAGGAGTGATCTGAAATCATATCCAAGCTTTCATCCTGTGAGTCAGTTATTCTTAAAAGGAAATAGAATCTGTCTTTATCACCTTTATTTCCCAAGCTATCCCAAATCTAATTCTAATCTGGCACAGAATTTTTAAAAAATCATTAGTAGGATTATCAGTAGAAATTACTGGCGTTAAATACTAAGCAGGGCAAAGGGGGGAAAAGGGCATAATTTTATCACAGGGACATGAAAATTACAGCTCTACACAGTATCTGAACTTTCATAAAAGTATCTTAGCCAATAAGAATAACTCCCAAGACTTCTCTACCATCTAGCCCTACACTGATACCCCCAAATCTCTATTTCCAGTCCTCATCTGAGACCTGAATTGGCCACCCATCTGCCTGCTGGACATGTTCACCCAAATTTATTCAGTTGTGTAGGTATTTCCTGAATACATGCCAAGTACATTATGGGAGGCTCTGGAGACTCACAGCAAAGAAGACAGTCCCGTCTTCACGGGGCTTCTAATTGTGAAGGAAGCCAAGCCAATGAAATAATCATAAAAATATATAACACACAAATTGTGATAGGCCCTATGTGCCAGTCTAAGCTAGTCTAAAAATGAACTGTTTACTCGCTGCACTCTGGTCTGCTTGCCCTCTGAGCCCTTACTCTTGGATGGAAATGTTGCCATCACAGGTTACCAAAGCCACAAACTTGGGAGGCATTCCTGACCTTCTCTTCCTCCTCAGATCTCATTCTCTGGGTCCCACCTGTATTCCCAGAGTGGACGGGGATGGTTGGCTCTACCCAGAACGGCCTTTCCCTACTTCTGGGAACTCCCAAGAGGTGGTAGTAGAAAATTCCAATAGAGACCCCTTCCAATCTTCACTGGAGAAATGAAGGCCAAGAGAGCCCCTGGGATTTTAAAAACTAAAGCTGGAGGGAGAAATTCGTTCTTCCTCTTGGTTGAAGAGTGTGAAGTCAGCCCCTGTCCTGTGGAGAAATCGGAGGCAGCAGACATAGGAGCAAGAGTCCCTGTTATAATGAGTACCGCTCCCCTCAGGCCCCTGAGCTTATCTGGTTTCTGCTTGGACCTTCTCCAGGCACCTCCCAATGAATCCCCCTGGTGACTTAATGTTGGAGCAGGGTTTCTGTTACTTGCAGCCAGGATTCCTAACGGCTCCTAAACCTTTCCAGCCTGTGACTTACCCAAATTCTACTACAAATGCCCTAACTCGGGTCCTCATCAAATCCCACCTGGATCCACTTACCAGTGTAATGGGTCTTCAGTCCCCATCCTGTCCCTTGCACCCAGAATCCCCAATACAGTCGCCAGAGTGACCATATCACCCTCCCCATGCTGGACGATTCAATGGCTCTCCTCGATATGGACAAAATCTAAATTCCTCAACAGGATACATCTAACTCTCTATAACCAAATATAACATCTTCCTCTCCAGCCAAATAACTGTTACTCCTTGCCTCATAGTTTATGTCCTGATTATACGGAATTACATAGGCTTCAGCTTAGATAGACAGAGACACACTCACACGCACCATGCTGAACCAATTAGTAGGAGGACATTTTTCTTTCTGAAAACTTTGGAAACTTGAAGAAATTCAAGACAAGTGGTTTTGTTTAGACTCACTTCTTGGCATCAAGCGATCATATCTATATTTTGGGGTACAAATAATCCTAACTATGACTGCTATATCATATCTGGTGTTAGGGCACACGGCACATACAGCAGCAAGGAGCCCGAAGAGAGAAGCATCTTTGTGGACGAAGCACTAGTGTCTACTCCTCCATGGGGGGGGGGGGGGGTGTCTCACCAGATCCAGAGGAGTCCTCCCTCCTCCTTTCTGCATCTCTCCACTGTCCTCTGTTGACACTCCTCACATGGTACCTGTGCCTGTTCCTTGAGGATGGAGCCACATTCCACTCCCCTTTGGCTCCCTGAGCCCCGTGAAGTGCTCAGTGCATGTGAAACACCCATAAATGTTCAAAGACTGATGCATGCATTCTGAGCTATGCAGAACACCGAAAGGCAACTTTCTAATTAAAAGCCGGGGTGGGGGGAGAATTTGGGTGTTAGGTTAAGAAACTTGGTCTTCTTCATACTGAATTAATGAGAGTACCTGAAAACACAAAAGATGTTTAAAGCCTCTAACCCACTGTATAGTTAACCAGCTGACCATTTTGCACTAATTTCTTACACGGGAGATGCCCAAAAATAAATTACGACTTCTTAATTTAATAAGAAAAACTTCAGAGAGAAGACCGCACAAGCAACAAAAGAAAAATAAATTGGACTTAATCAAAATTTAAAATCTTTTGCTTCAAAGAACGACAAGAAGGTGAAAAGACAAACCGCAGAATGGGAGGAAAACTGGACCATCTGTATTTTGATAAGGATACGGGTACGGGCATGTGTGTATCCAAAATGAGTAAAGAACTCTAACAATTTAACAATAAAAAGACAATCTAATTTTTCAAATGGAAAAAGAATGTGGATAGGTAGTTCTCTAAAGAAAGACCCACAAATGGCCAACAAGCACACGAAAAGATGTTCAGCACCGTGAGTCATTAGGTGCAAATCAGAACCACAGGAAGATAGCACTTCACACTCACTGGGATGGCTATTCTGAAAACCACCACAACAAGCACTGGGCAGGATGTGAAGAAATTGGAATCCTTCAATATTGCTGATGAGAATGTAAAATGGGACAGCCACTTTGGAAGAGTCTGGGGAAAAGCTGAACACAGAGTTACCATAAGACCCAGCAACTCTACTCCCAGGTCTGCATCCAAGACAAGTCTGCCCAAAAACTTGTACCTGAATGGTCACAGAGGTAGTATTCATAATAGCCGAAACATGGAAAACACCCAAATGCCCATCAACGGATGAATAAACAAAATACGGCGTATGCAGGCAATAGAGTATTACTTAGCCACAGAAAGGAATGAAATTCTGATGCATGCTAGAGCACAGATGAGCCTCAAAAACATGCTAAGAAAAGAAGTCAGACACAAAAGGCCACATGCCGTAGGACTCCATTCACATGGCATATCCCGACCAGGCAAATTCACAGACACAGAAAGCAGCTTAGTGGTTGCAAGGGGCTGGAGGGAGAGAAGAACGGAGAGAGACTGCTAATGGGGATGGGCATCCTTTCTGGGGGGATCTGAGTGTTCTGGAATTAGGGAGGGAGGTTCGGTGCACAGCTCTGAAGACAGTAGAGTCCATTAAATTATGTGCTTTACACGTATGAGCTCAAATTGACAGTACGTGAATTATATCTCAGTAGAGCTATTATAAAAAAAAAGTGACTGCACAAAATCCTACAGTGACACCTCTGTGCAGGGGCCTTACTGAATCACTCTGCCTGCTGCAGGATAACCTGTTGTAAAAGACACACAATCTGTTCAGAGGAGGAAATGATTTATTCTCCTACCACTAAATCCCCACAGCGACCAACCATAAAATCCAATCCAAAGCAAAAAGAGGAAAGAACAAAAGAACACACGATTTGCAATTTCCTGGCAGGTAGGAAATGGAATTAACCAAAGACTGGACCAAAAAAAAAAAAAAATGTTTAGCAGCACTGCTCGCTCCCCTTTGCTTACACAGATTTAAACAAGTCAAAGTCCTTTTTAACTCATGAAAAAAATTAAAAACAAGCATCCCCTCCTGTAACAAAATTAACATCCCACAGAAGGTCTGTTTGTACTTGGCCGTCATGAACCTTTCATCTCCGAGCACTGCTAAATTAAACAAGCCCATGTTGTATTGAACACAGTGAGCCAGACACCCTGGCAGGCTCTTCGCTCCACCAGTGCTGCTGAAGAACGTTAGAAATAGAGAGGGTGGTGAGAATGACAGTGACAGTAGTCAGAAAGTAGCCTGCACTTCACTCTGTGGGACACTTCAAGGATCTGCAATAACGAGACATTCTGCCAACTCCGAGACCCCCTTCTCTGCTGGTGTTTGTAAGAAAAGAGAACAGACTCGGGAGCCGGAGAGGTAGGAATTCAAGTCATTGCTTAGGTTTGTTTCTTAACACACTAGCTGAGCGCCCAAGGACAACTTTCCTAACTAAGGCATTTTATGCCCTAAAACTGGGTGATTACATCTATCCTCCGAGTGTCATGAGGACAAAATGAGGGGATGCCAACTGCTCAAGATGCAAATCGCCACCTCTCTCAACTCTGCCCAGCAAAGGCTCCTTCTAGAGCTGAGACCAGAGTGTAAGTAATTGACATCAGCCCTCCTTTTTCTACACACGAGGACATCTAAACAACCAAAAGATCCTGTGAAGATTTCATATTAAATAAATTACCTCCTCCCCTAGAACTGGAAGTAAGAAAGCCATCAATAAAGTCTGTTTTAAATGTATTAAATCAGGGCATGACACAAAGCATTCATTCACCTAAAAGGTATTTAAAAGTACTGAACTGAGACACACCAAGAGAAACACTTACTATCAGAGAGAAATGCCTACTTTTCAGTGCAGTAATTGGTAACCTTTCTGTAAAGATTGAGGCAATCTGATTATAATTCCCAAGTGTCAGTAATCAGTTCTTAAGGTAAAAGAAAAAGGAAGTGGGATGGTTTCAAGCACTCCAGAAAAGATGTAGGAGGATATCCTTTCCCACTGACAGCAATTAATGTGTGAGTGATGGCTGCTAGAACATTCAGACTGAAAAACTTTGTCACATTAGAACAGACTGAAATCTATTTAAAACAAAACTTACTCGGTTTAACATACACAAACACAACCCTCACCATGACCTGGATCTCCTCTCTGAACAAACCGCACGGGCACGCAGGCCGAGTCTGCCCGGAACGCCCGTATTTACCACCACAGTATTTACCACCACACCACTACGATGTGATCAGCCGCATCCCCATGAATGAAGTCTATCTGAAGAGGGTATCTGGACATCGCAGCGGCAGACAGGACTCAGGCTCCCTCCGCCCAGCTCCAGACAAATTTCTATCATGAAGTTTCCAGGGTCAGCAAGAAAAGGAAATTTCTCAAGGAGGATGGAACAGTCAGAGGCTGGAGATTTCCCCAGGGAGTTTCTCTAAGCCTGATGCTACTTTGGAACTCGAGCCCCAAGGCTACTTGCT
Organism: Procyon lotor; assembly: GCA_028646535.1. Classification (NCBI taxonomy): domain Eukaryota; kingdom Metazoa; phylum Chordata; class Mammalia; order Carnivora; family Procyonidae; genus Procyon; species Procyon lotor. The sequence goes on along the minus strand of CM053621.1, from coordinate 9,021,165 downwards.
CTCCACCCCTCTTCACCTCACAGAGGTAATAATAATGCCTTTGTGAGAGCAACTCAGGTATGCACACTGCAGAAGTCAGCTCAGGGCACTTCCTGGGGATCCCTGCTGCAGGCGGCCACTTAAAAATGTCCTTCCACCCCCCCCCTCAGTTCCCTACTCTCACCCCGATCATGAAACCATTTCATCTGACTGAGTATTCTACCACCACAAATTCTGGATATGAAGACAGAGCTTCTCCTCTTTCCAACTTTCCAATCAAATAACTACTTATACTGCCAGTCTAAACTTTAAGCTTTATGCCTAAAATAGGAAGAAATGGTTACAAATGCACAAAATCCAACCCATACGTAAGAATGTCTTAAAATCTGTTTAAATACCAACAATTTTTACAAATGCAGCTAAGAGGAGAAATAAAGGATGAAGTCTTAATTTTAATTAAGACTTTGGTTTAACTACTACTAGTGATTCCTCACTTTTAAAGAGTATTTTTAGAATTTTAGGGTTTTAAAGCATGCGATTAAAGAAATTAACTCATCAGTGAAATGAAAGCTACCATATAAGCAAATTCCTATACTACCGCAGAAAAGAGTTTCAAGGACCCAGAACTTTGGTTATTTTAGAAAACAAATATAAGGTCATACCATTAGCCACAGAATATCCAAGGGAAAAGTCCAGGAAATCTCATTAATTTAGATCCCACTAATGAAGACTCAATAATTTCCTTTTAGGTCTGCCTAGATTTAACTTTGGACTACGGATTTAGTAAGGGGTTGCTATGGAAAAAAAGTACAAATGCAAATTGCTAGGGGATTAATTAATTTAAAATTTTTTACACGCAAATAACGGCTGCTAAAATACTAATTAAAACTAGCTCATGCATTCTTTAGAATCTCATATTCCAGTGGAAACAAAACGTATGAAACAAAAGTCTACAACATTGCTTAAATCTATTAAGCGCTTGTTCCATGAGCTCTGTTTATTTTGGCTGTGAAAAACTGGTTTAGGAGTCAGAAAAGCTTAAAAGGCAGGATGTGCACAAAGATTTATACATTCTTCTCAATGGCTGGCAATCCATTTCTGTACTTCTATTTTTAATAAATGCTGAACCACACAATTAAAATATAACTCCATTTCTCTCCATTATAATTTTAAATTTGGGGTATTTACTTTATTCTTGTCTTCAAATAACAGAACTGAAAAATATTTCCAAATATCCCAGGACTCCTGAATTAAGGTCTAGTATCATACCTACCTACTTTGCCCTTAATTGCAACAATAAAAAACAAAGCAGATTTAAATCACAGCAGTACACGTGATTCTGAAAATAAATGGGATATACTCTAAATCAATAATCCAAACAAAATGTCACAAAATGTTTTTGTAGCAAGTGTCACTGCAATTGTGCATGTCTAGATTGAGATGCATTTGAGAGTCACAGATACTGATTTTCTTCTCCAAGAAATTAAATTTCTTAATTAAAATTTAAGGCACATCTCACTTACATCTTAGTTCTAACCTAACAATACCAATATACATCAATCACGAATTCCTTCCAAAACAATCTGAATGTCTGCCACGTACGTGCCCGGTGTCATGCTAGTTGCTGGATGGAAGCTAGTCGATAAAACATACTTGGTCCCAGCCTCAACAACGTTAACTTGGAATGAAAAGGAAAGCACCCACACGAAACACAATCTCTATTATAAGAAGATGCATCTTATACATAGAATAAAATGATAAATTTTAGTTGACTTTTTACTAAGTCAAGAACAAACACCAGGACAATGACACAGTTGGTGTCTGTTTTGTGGGAGACCTTAAGTAAGTCTTACTTGATTGAAATAAAATCTAAAACAAACATAAAATTAGAGTTCACATTCATATCAGAAACTGGTAAAATACTCTGAGGACAGATGGTACTCAACATCGATATTCACGGGTTTATATTTAAATACATATTCACATAATAGACAAACTCAGTAAGTATTTCATTGTCACCCGAATTTGTGAATCCCATTCTCTATGCTATTTTGCAATTGGGATCCATGCTCAAAAGATGTTAACAAGTTAGTTTTTTAAAGCTTCTTCAAGCTCCGTTATAGATGAATAAAAAAACAAGAGTATTGCTCCCCACACAGGAAAACCTTTGGTATCCAAAACAATTACTTAGTTGCCAATAATTTAAAAGTATTTATAATGAGGTAATCCAGGCAACAGAACTAAAAACAAAGGACTCAACATATTTCAACATTTTCATCATATTAAAGTCCAAGAGAGTGTCTCACACATGAGAATCACAAATTATGTTTTCAGTAAGAAAATTATTCATGTAAGTAAGAATACCAAATGAAAGGGATCTTTGAAAACATAAAAGGCTTATTTCAATCAAAAACCTTGTTATCTCAAAGATACCATTTTTTTTTTCTCCTACTGTTGGGCAAAGAGTAAAGATTAACAAAACCTCACGGGGCAAGGTATGGAACACAGGACTCTCACTGACTTTGGGGGAGGTGGTGGTGATAAACTCATAGTCTTCACAGAAGGCAATTTAAACATATGTATCCACATTTAAAATGTGCACCGTCTTTGACCCTGCAGTCATACCTCCAGGAAGATAAACGCACAAGTATACAACAGTGCGAGTACAGGGTTAGACAACTCGATATTATCCACTAGAAACAATCGACATGGTCATCAAAGGAATGATGCCTTTGATAATAAACCAAGGTGCCTCCAAACCATGAAATGTATGAGAGTCAGTAAAATAATCATGTATAGTTACACAGGCCTTTTACAATGCACGTGTAGAGATATACAAAATACACTCTGCATTAAAAGACTACCATATGTAGCGCACACCAATTTATTTAATGATTCGTATGTGAATACTTCTATATCCATAGATACATTTCTCAAAATATGTTCACCAGAATATAAATGGCAATCATTTCTGTGTGACAGAAGTTAGGTGTTTACTTGTGTCGTTATGTTGTTTTATACTGATGTAAGATTTTTCTATTATATATAGTAAGAAAATACAACATTTTTCATTTAAGGAAAGAAGTGTTGCTATCTCACCAAAAATGCCTTCAAATACCTTTAGTTCCCTGTTTTAAGAACAACATTTTCGGGGCACCTGGGTGGCTCAGTCGTTAAGCGTCTGCCTTCGGCTCAGGTCATGATCCCAGGTTTCTGGGATCGAGCCCCACATCGGGCTCTCTGCTCGGCGGGAAGCCTGCTTCTCCCTCTCCCACTCCCCCTGCTTGTGTTCCCTCTCTCACTGTGTTTCTCTCTATCAAATAAATTAAAAAATCTTTAAAAAAAAAAAAAGAACAACATTTTCACCGTATGTTTTAAGTACATGTAACCACCAAGCAGCTTATGGGTTTCTACCTGCTGGATCTCCTTCTCAGCACCGAACTTTAAGACAATGAAGTCACGGGAATTTAAAGATTAGATTCAAAGAAGTAAAGAAAGCCAAATAACCTTGTTCAAACAACCCATGTTCCTGGCATCCACGTTAAGAACCCCAGGTTCCATGAACTTAATATACCCCTAGAACAATCTCCCTCTTACATCTTAAGATAGCAAGCTGTGGAGAAGAATTTTCACAACAGTAGGGGGTGGGGAGAGGTTTCTTAAGGGAAAAAAAAATCATAAAAAACTTACCTCAGTAAAAATATCTAATTATCTTCCTGTCTTACATTCTCTTTCTTAGCTCCTTCACTGTGAACCTGAGGGGGAAAAAAATAAAAATTACTTTTTACTGAATACCTACTATATGCCTGGCGGGGCCGGTCAGAGAAAGCCTCCTGGAGAGCATGAAGTTCAAGACAAATTGGAAAGAACAAAACAGAAGCTACTAAAAAGGGACGGCTGGGAAGGAAACTGGGAAGTTGCAAGTGTAATCAAATAACTTTTCCTAAATTGTTTAAAAACCTGTAGATGATGCATTCAACAAACAGCTGCAGCACCGTAAAGGGTTAAGAGCTGGGCTGCTCGAGTCAGAACATCTGCATTTGAATCTCAGCTCTAGCTCTTCCCAGCCAGCCGGTGTGGTCTGGAGGACTTCCTCCACCTTGGTGTGCCTTGATCTCCCCAAATGTATAGGAGTAGTACCCAATTCACAGCATTGCTGAGGGCTGTATGAGCTAATCCACATCCGAGACAGTAAAAGAGCTCCAGGAACATAATAAATGTTAATTCTTATTTTATTAATATGTGCTCTTACATAGTAAGTCTCTTTGCCTCTCATCACCACCATTATTGTTATCATTGCTATTACTGAGAAATGACATAATCTTTGTCCTCAAGGGGCTTACAGTAGACTGGCTAAGAGTTACCCAGATACATAATATATGACTAAAGAAAGATCAAAGTCAATTATTCGTTCACTTACTTAACAAATACCCGAGTGGTATTTGTTTGCCTTTGTTTTTTTTTTTTTGCCAGGTGTTTTTTTAATTTTTTTTCCTCCAATTACATTGATTTTATTTCTTCAGTGTTACAAGATTAATTGTTCATGCACCACACCCAGTTGCTGGGCATTTTTTAACGATTTTATTTATTTATTTGCAAGGGAAAGAGTGAGCGAGAGAGCACAAGCAGGGGCTGTAGCAGAGGGAGAGCGAGAAGCAGGCTCCCTGTTAAGCAAGGAGCCCAATGCAGGGGCTGGATCCCAGGACCCTGAGCTCACGACCTGAGCCTAAGGCAGATGCCTAACTGAGCCAACCAGGCGCCCCTGCTGGTCATTTCTGATGGGCAGACAGATACGGTTTCTCTCCTCAGTTTCCAGTCTATCAAGACCCACACTACACAGCAGACGAGCTGCACAAGGAGACAGATACTGTTCCCCCGTGGGTGCAGGCAGTATGTATCCGACCCTGCAGATGAGGTAGCAGAACATTCTGGGTCAAAGGGACGGTGTTAAAGAAACACAGGACCTTACGGGAATGCTAAGCAGCCTCGTTGTCAGGGTGCATCTGACTGAGCAATGGGTAGTGAAGCCAGAAAGCAGGAGGGGCCTCAAGTGCCCCACTGAGTTTGCTCCCTGATTACCTTGCTCAAATGGAATCACAGCTTACTTTTAACTGCAATTCTACTACCTTACTGTTTTTCTTCATGGTTTCTTCTTTCCTCTTTCAAAGGTGACAGGGGTAAGAGTAGAAAAAGAAAAAAACCCAGCAGCCTCAACCTACAATGGCACTGGTGGCACTAAGTGATGAGTTTCACACGTTCTTATGTAATTCCTCCAACATTCTGATATGGACAGAATTGTTCCTTTTACAGGTGAGGGGATTGAGGCTCATAGAAGTCAAATGGGGTCTCTGAAGACCACAAGCTAATAAATGCAGACACAGACTTAAACTGCAGGCTTGACTCCCAAAGCTTTCTTTTTCTTGGGCAAAAATGTATAAGGGATCTTGCAGAATTTAAAGTTGGTTAAAAACTACTTATAACTTCAGGGTCTGTCAATTTCTGTGCTTACCCAGAAAAATGGCCTTCATACACAGAGTCTAAACCACTTAGAGAAGATAAAGAGAAGCTCTCACAAAAACAACAAAAAAGATAAACTATGTACAAAAAATCTAACAAAAAATTGGCAAGACCTATGTAAGACCAACTTTGAAATGCTCCAAAAGGATCCAAGAGTTGAATCAAACGAATGAAAAAATACACAATATTCTTGGATAGGAAAATATCCAGAAAGACATCAATTCTCACTGTAAAATTAGTTTATAATTTTAACATGATCTCAATTTTTTAAGTGTTTCTTTTCTGGAACTAGACAAAATGATTATAAGTTCACATGGAAAAATAAACAAGGAAAAGTTGCCAGGAAAATGAAAGGCAACGGGGGAAATGAAAACATTTTGTAAAACCAATACTGCGTACTGGTGTATGACTAGAAAGACCAATGGGATAGAACAGGAAGTCCAGAGACAGGACCCAATATACCTGAAATCCCAAATACAGACAAGGTGCACTATATTCTGAAACAAATGGTAACAGTAACTAGTAGCTACACAGAAAAAGATAAAGTTCAATCTATATACTATCCTCGGACACCACAATAAATCCCAAATATATCAAAGATTTAAGTGTAAAAATGAAACCACAAAAGTACTGAAGGAAAACATAATCAAATTTCAAAATCTGTTCTGTGACTCAAAATCCAGACACCTAAAAGATTAACTACCTAAAGTTTAAAGACAAGTCTTTTAAGCTTTCTCTATACCAAAATACATGAAAGTAAAGTAGTAAAGTAAAAAAACAAGTAACAAACTGGGGGAAATTTCAATCACGCCCTAAAAGATTAATCGCTCTAATTTATACTTTCCTAGAAATTGCTAAGAAAAAAGCGACCCAAACGAAAAATTACAAAGGGTATCAACAGAAATCATCTATACGCGTACGAAAAGATGCTCAGCCTCATCCATACCAAACTAATGCACAGTAAAACGACACTGTTACCATTTTTCACTATCAGAATAACACAAATCTAAAGGTTGGGAAACATTGTTGGAGACGCTGTGGAGAGACAGGCACCTTGATGCATTACTTGCAGGTCTTCAAAACAGTATAACCCTGAAGAAGGCAGAATTTAACAAACTTATAAATGCATTGCTCAATGACCCAGCAATCCCACTTGTGGAAAGGTAGCCCACAGATACACCTCACATTTATGAGATGCGATGTGTACGGGTATATTTACCAGGACACTGTCTGTGATTGTTAAGAGACTGGAAAAATTTCAAATATGCATCAATGGGGTTAGTTCAGTAAACTACGGCACGGGCATACGGTGGAATATTCCGAAGCTGTTAACTAGTATTTTCTATACACTAATAGGGAAAGATTCCAAAGGCATATTAATCAACCAAAATGCAAGGGACAGAATAATTTACATGGTGTGCTATATTTTATACACAAAGAAGGAAGTATATATACTCCACAGGTATTGGCCTATGTCTACACAAAGGAATATCGATAAGGAAACAAACAGGGGCGCCTGGGTGGCTCAGTAGGTCAAGTGTCTGCCTTCAGCTCAGGTCATGATCTCAGGGTCCTGAGACTGACCCTGCACTGGGCTCCCGGTGAGTCTGCTTCTCCCTTTCCCTCTCCCAGGGCTTGTGTTCCCTCTCAGTCTCTCTCTGTCAAATAAATAATTTTTTTTAAAAAAGGAAACAAATATAAGAGGATATTTATGGGGAGAGAGCACAGGTTAGACTACAAGAGTTGGAAAACAGACTCCTCGAAATAAGCTGTTTTAGTTTTTGAACATGAAAATCTTACCTACACAAAAACAATTTTAAAGTGTTAAAAGTGTAACTCACAGAAAGAAGAGAACTACTCATAAGCCAGAGTCAAAATCCAATGAGCATTAAGAGTATTTTCTCTGAAAAAAAAAAAAAAGAAAAAAAAAAGTATTTTCTCTGAAATTAGATATTGACAAATTTGTTTTTACATACTGGTTTTTTGTTTTTTTTTTAAGAAATTTATCTTTTTTAAAGATTTACTTATTTGAGAGACGGAGAGAGTGCGAGAGAGAGAGAGAGATTGCGCAGTGGGGAGGGGCGGAGGGAGAGGGACAGAAAGAATGTGAAACAGGCTCACGGTTGAGCGCAGAGCCCGTGACAGGGCTCGATCCCACAACCCTGAGATCATGATCTGAGCCAAAATCAAGAGTCAGGCACTTCACCCACTGAGCCACCCAGGCACCCCAACAAGAACTTTTAGTGGGGCCATCACTCAAAATGATAAAAGACAATGTAATCTTTTTCTTCAACCAATCTGAAGCCTATGATTGTAATAATGTATTAAAAAGAGCTACTTAAAGGGGCAGGGAATTACGAGAGGGAACAGGAAGGAGCCGCAGCATCAGCACCACCTGAGAACCTGGTGAAAATGCAAATTCTCAGGCCTCAGCCCAGACTTACTGGACCAGAAACTCTGAAAATAATGGAGGGAGTTACATTCCCGGTGACACACACTCAAATCTGAGAACAACTGATCTAGTCCCGGGCTTCCCACACATTCCTGTGCGTCACCTGGGGCAGGACTTTGTGAGAATGAAGATCCTAATTCAGTGGGTCTGGGGTGGGCCCCAGAGTCTGCATTTCAAACAAGCCTCAGGGCGCTGCTGATGTGGCTGCTGGCTGGGGGAACCACACTCGGAGAAGAAAAGCTCAAGTCCACCTGGCGGGAGAAGGTATGCAAACCACCTTCATGTAGCTGAGTTTCCTGTGGAAACTGCCCACAGTATCAGATGAAAAAAGTCCACACACAGGTTTTCTGGCTAAGAGATACCATGTAACCTCCAATATAAAAGCTGTACTTGGGGCACTGGGTGGCTCAGTCAGTGAAGGCTTCGACTCCAGATTTCAGCTCCGGTCATGATCCCAGGGTAGTGCGATCAAACCCTGCATCGGGCTCAGGTTCAGCATGGAGTCGGCTTGAGAGTTTCTCTCTCCCTCTCCCTCTGCCCCTCCCCTGCATTGTGCATGTGCTCGCCCTCTCTCTCAAATAAATCTTAAAAAAAAAAACAAAACAAAACAGGGCGCCTGGGTGGCTCAGTTGGTTAAACAACTGCCTTCGGCTCAGGTCATGATCCCGGAGTCCTGGGATCGAATCCCATATCGGGCTCCCAGCTCTGCAGGGAGTCTGCTTCTCCCTCTGACCTTCTCCCCTCTCATGTTCTCTCTCTCTCTCTCTCTCAAATAAATAAAATATTTAAAAAAAAAAAAAAAAAGCTGTACTTAACATGTAGTAAGTATATTTTCAAAAATATTTTTCTTTTTCTTTTTTTTTAAGATTTTAAGGAATCTCTACACTCAATGTGGGGCTCAAACTCACCTCAAGATCAAGAGTCACACACTCTATGGACTGAGCCAGGCAGGAGCCCTCAAAAATATTTCTTATTAAGACAACAGTAAGAGCTACAAATTGTTGAAATCCAGTTCAAGGATGTTCCATTTGGGAAAATTTTCAATTATGAGTGGACTTATGAGCGATTCAAAATGGAAAAAAAAAAAAAAAAAACCAGACCAAAAAAAAAAAAAAAAAACCCATATGCTTATATCTGTCAATACTGTCTGCTGAACTTTACCTCATATCCATCAGCTACAACACTTGCGCTCCATGAAAAAGCACCAAGCAGTTTCTTTCCTTCTAAAAAATTGTCCTCATATTTACAAACACTGATGTTTCATTTGCTTTACATGGCAGAGGGAGGGTATGTCTTCTTATAGGAGTCTTCAAGTAAAGAATGCTAGTCTAGATGGAAATATCTAGAAATGTTATGTACCTTTATTTTGCAAGTCATGCTTTGGATAAATTTTTGCATGTTAAACATTAATCAGTGTGCTGAGATTTCTACATATTTCCTATTTCACTGAATGTAAGATGCCATCAATTCTGAGACACACTATTATTTCATGTACTGCTAAGAAAAGTTGCCAATTAAAACATGACATGCCAATTTTAAGATAGCATTCCGTTTTAGATATGCATCTTAAAAATAATGAAATAGCTTAATTACAAAGCTCAAAGAATGTACTTAGTAAATTATTCATTTTCATCTATAAAGGCAAGGATTTTTGCCCATTTAACAATGTATCCCTACACCTGAAAACTGGGAATCTCAGTATCTCTGCAATTCATATTATTTGTTTCATCTTTGTACAAATACATACATACATACTTATTTAAGTAGTGATTTTTTTTTTAAGTATTGAAGAAAAAAAGAGGAGTGACTTCTTTTTACCCTGCAACATGATACTGCTTGCTCAAAATAATAAAAGTTAATTACTCACAATCTGGATAATTTTCCAATCTGAAAGTATTCAATGTATCTATCTCTAGTCAATTTCAAATACCTTATAGTTCTATTTTGACAGGAGTCTTTACTTGTTTGTTTCCATAGCACCTTTCAAAAGTAACAAGCAATGAACAATAAACATCTCACAAAATCATATCCATTCAACTGAAAAAATAAATTTGCTTTGCAGATCTAACAAGAGTTGAAGGAATGTACAATGTTACACTATAGCCATATATTAGTCCTAGTTAAACTTTTTGACTCAGCATTTTCCTCCTGGCAGCAAGATGAACAGTTTCGAAGGAAAAGACAATTTCTAACAAACCACACTAGGAGGACTGAAGACCTATGTGATTACAGGACATTTTATTTTCACCTTTGTACACATCTACATTTTCTAAATTCTCTAATATGGATACTAACAAGAAAAAAGTTATTTAATAAGTGGTTACTCTGATTTGTATTTTACTTTAACTCAGACCTTTTTAGTTATTCTACACATTGTCACTGTCACATCCCAAGTCCATTCCAACCTTCTACTCCTCACTCTATTCAGGTATTTAGCTGTCAGCATTTCTAACAAGAATTTCAATGAAGCAAATTTTCCAGACAAAGGGACATAGGTACTAACTTCATCTCCCATCTGAGATTAATCTGAGAATCCCATCTGAGAATAATCAATGAAGTGTCATGAGACAAGAAGCCTACTTTTCTGATATGTCAGTTACCTGAGAAAGAATAGGGGGAAATTTTTTTTCCCCAACAAAAACTGTCAGTTAAATTCTGCCCCCTTTCCTGTTATAATTGAGTAGAGAGTGGATTGCTGTTTAGAGGAGATCTCGGCAGGGCTGGTACTGCCCCCTAAGAGATATGCGTAGATATAAAAGTAACTGGGGGGCAACACTGGCATTTAGTGTTTGGGGACCAAGATGCTGGACTTCACACAATGCATGGAACAGACCCACATAATGAAGATCCATGCTGGTCCTGAGAATCTTTAAAATGTCCCACCAGATTAATAACCATAAACTGGCATCACTTTAGAACATAACACTGAAAAGTTTTTATAATCATGGGAAAACCCCAGTAATGTAGGAGAAGGCAGCTAATGTGAGACAAGTTGAGATAAAATATGTCTGAAATTAGTGGCCATTTCCTCACATAACACATTGTTAACTCAACATCATAATACTGAGCATATCTCAACTAATGAGACATCAATACTGAATCCAAAAATCGCAATCTTTTATTCGTTATCAATGATAAGTGGTAGGAACCTAGCATTGTGGCTCAAGGTAGCAGCATCTCAACCCTTGTGACACAAAGATGCCATACACTGTAGAATGAAAATACGGTCCCCTCCATGGGGGCCTCCATAATATACTAATATTATTCAGGTGTTTGAGCCTGTAATTTATCGTGGCATGTTATCCTTATTTCCATCTAAGCTGTTTCTCTATTATCAAAAATATGTTATCCCAACACTTTGGTGTCAACCCCCTCCGCTGCCCTCCCCCTCCACGCCAGGGTCCATCTCTATCTTTGCTCTTTCCTTTTCTTGTTTGAAAACACTGATAGTTTACCTGCTCCTCAAACATCTTCATTAGAAACAGGTGCAAGCACCCAGTACGCGCTCTCCTCTAGCACACAGTATGCACTAGATGTAAATGATGTGGCAATTTATGTCATAGATTGTTCCTGTATTTCTCCTTTACACTTAAACTGGAGCATCATACTGATTTTCAATTACGTGTGTACACTAGTTACATTGCTGATGAATTTCATTCCAGGGTAATAAGGTGGGCTTTGCAAAGTTTGCTGCAAAGGGGAGGGGCCTTGGTTCTGATAAGGTTGAGCACCACTGCTTCCAAAGAGTGGAATCACGTGCTCAACGAAAATCAAACTTGAAAGTTTCCTTTGCTTAAGCAAAGCCTTAAGGCAAGCCCTGGGCTCCCACATTTCACTTGCATTCGGCCTGACAACCCCATCCGCGGCGCACACCGAATGCTCTAAGCCCACTTCTGGTCTTACGCAGAGCCAAACCAGAGTGCCTGTCCATCTGGGGGTCAGGAACCCTTCTGGGAATATGACAAAAGCCGAAGACCCTCGCCCAAGAAACTCACATAGCATGCTGCACCCAATTCCAGGGGGGGCTCCCACATACCTTCTGCAGCCCAAGTGGGACCCTAGGACTGGAACTCGAACCGTAAACCCCTGCGAGTGGGGGCGGGGAGAAGGATGGGAGGCAAGGACCGGGCGTGGGCGCTGAAGTCAGTGTGCCTGGGTCTGAAGCCCCCATTCCCCCGCTTCCCCGCAGTGGGACTCTGGGCTGGGCGCTTCACCTCTCCGTGCAGCCCCGGGAGCCGCGCAAGTTAAGTGCCCGGCAGACTGAAGAGGTTCAATAAATTGTGTTGTCGCGGCCAGCGGCACCGCGTCCTGGCGTCCACCCCGCCAGGGCCGAAGCGAACCGAGGCGGGCCCCGGGGTCGCACTCGAGCGCGGGGACCGGCTGCGGAGGGGACTGGCCCGGGCGGCCGCCCCGCGGCCCCGGCCGGGCCGCCCCGCCCCGCCTCGCCCGCGCGGGTCCCGGGACGGCGCGGACCGGGCGGCTCCGCTGCGGCCGCCGGGCACACCGGGGCGGCCGCCCGGGACGCGGGACGCTCGCCGGGCCCGCTCCCCCGCCAGGCCCTCCGTCTCCACCGCTCTCACCCCCGCCTCAGCCCCCAACGGCCGCCACCGCCGTCCGCAGCTCACCTCCCCAGCCGCCGCCGCCGCCGCTGCCGCCGCCGCCGCGCGCGATCTCGCGAGACTTCGCTCAACTCGGCGCTCCCCCGCCCTCCCCGGGGAGCAGCGCCGCAAGCGCGGACCCCGGCCTGGAGCCGGCACAGCGCGTTCCCCAGTAGCCGCACCCCGCCGCGGGCTCAGGTCAAGCCGTACCCGCGGCCCGGCGGCCCGGTTCCTGCAGCCATTCCGCCCACGTCCCGTGACCGCGAAGGGTTAAAAGCCAGGTGCGCGACGGCGGACTCCCCTCACCTGGCCGGCCGGGTGCGCATGCGCCTGCCCGGGGCCCCGGACCTGGAGCCCTTGCAGAGGCTCTGACCACACTGACAGCAGTAATCCTAGCAGCCGGTCTTGGAGTGCTTACTGGGCGCAGAGTACTGTTGCAGCTCCCCTCACAACAGCCCCGCGAAGTGGGTATTCCCAGCCTCCCCACTCCAGCGAGGAGAAAACGGAGGCTTGGCTAGATGAAGTAACTAGCTCCAGGTCACTGTGCTAGGAGTTGGCGTCCGGGGTTGTCTGCCGCCCAAGACAAAGCCCCCCACCCTTTTTTTTTTTTTTTTTACTTTCTTGACAACCCCAGGCCCTGGCCTTGGCCCTCCTTTGGCTCAGGCCGCTGAGTCTCATCAGCCCGTCTCTACTTCCCTCCCAAGGTTCACCAAGATGAGAGGAGGCGGGCAGCTCCTTAGGAGGCCAGCTGCTACCATCTCTATGGTTTTACGGAGCCGCTGTCCAGAAAACGCTTCTCCTGCATTACAGGAGCACCCTAAGGCCTCCCTGTGCCAGACTCAGTGTAGGGCCCTGAAAACTATGTGACTATTTATATTCTTATATACCGTTGTCTCCTCTTTAGGCTGGTGGCCTTTTGATTGTAGAGAGCACAGTAGAATGGGACACAGGACATAGAACTAGAACACACATGTTGTTAGGGGATGCAGAGAAAGGTGTTTCTTTTTTTAAATATTTATTTATGTATTTTACAGAGAGAGAGAGAGAGTAGGAGGAGGGGCAGAGGGAGACGGAGAGAATCCTCAAGCAGGCTCCCCCGGAGCTCAGAGCCCTACCTGGGGCTCAATCCAGCACCCCCAGATCACAACCTGAGCTGAAATCAAGAGTTGGGTGCTTAACCAACTGAGCCACCCAAGTGACCCTATATAATTGTTTCTAAAGCAAAGGGTCTAGCAACGATCGAGGGCATTTCTAGGTTGCTACCAATATTCTTCCAAGTTAATTCTTCATAGGATATATTCTTCATAGCACAACGAAGACTGGGGGAGATGAAAAATTGGCCTGAGTTCCCGTAGTGAGACAGGATATGAACTTCCTGAGTCAGGAACCCATACTGCCTGGGTTAGGGTTAGGGTTCGGGTTCGGGTTCGGGTTCGGGTGGGGGTGAGGGTTAGGGTTAGGGTTAGTCCTAAGTCCCATGAGTGAGCATGAACAGGTTCATCTGGGCCAGCAAGCTGCTGTGAAATCAAGAGCCTGGGAGGTCCTAGCTACTCCTTCATCTTGCATCAAGGCTGCACGGGCTTACGCAGCCCACCTGATAGTCACATCAACATCAGCAAACAGTGGCCTGCCCATTCTCCAAGCCTGTCCACTCCCTCCGGGAACACGGCCATTCTCTGCAAACGAGAGGTTACAAGTGCCCCTCCATGGACCAAAATCATCCAGTCCAGCTGATGGAGGAAATGAGAGAGGAAGGGGAAATCACATCGGATGGGCAGCTAAGAGGTGCCAAGGACTGCTCTCAGGACTAGCCTTTCATTCACTCACTCAGTCCTCCCAAGCACCCCATATGGGAGATATGGCTGTCCCCGCTTGAGATAAAGAAATCAAGGGGCCAAGAGGGGAATGAAATTGCCCAAGGGTATGCAGTAGTAAGTGGGAGAGCTGGGGTGGTAACCCACGTTGGTCTGTCCCCAGAACCACTGACTTTGGCTTCTGTGACTAACAAGATTCTTCACTGCCCCAAATGCCCATGTCTTCATGAAACTGAAAACCAGGAAATCCCCTGAGATCAGGGCTCTAGTATATAAGACACCGTATGTTCTCCTCTGGATGGACTGTGCTTCAGTATTCTCATCTAAAATAAGGACATAAAGAGGTTGTTGGGAGGATTAGCCAGGTTAATATACATGAAGCATGTAAAAAAGTGCCTTGCACTGATTAGGCTCTCAGTAAATTATAGCTATTATTACCATGGGTGCGATGTCTGTGATGATTTATTCTGTCCCCATCTCCCAGCACAAATTCCCAATCAAGCCGGAGGATATGACCTTATCTGCTCAGGCATGGGAATAAAATTAGTTCCTAGCAAACAATAAATGCTCTCTAATGGACAAAATGACCCCCACAATTCGCCCCCGCCCCAAGTTGTGGAAAGAGACCAGAGGCTCCTGAACCTCAGAGGCCCTCTCTCTTCCCTGTTTCCTTGGAGGCTGGGAGCCCGGTTTTATAAAAGGCTCCCCTTATAAGATGAAAAGCTACCCCAATATTTTTAGGTTGTTGGCAAAAGCAAAGAGAAAAAGAAAATTTAATCTGAGACTTCTTATGAAAATTCTGGGGTGGTTGGGGATTCATAGAACCACAGTGAAATCATGACTGGGGAAGAGGTTTTTACAGGAACTGAAGCTGTCACATAGTCAGGCGGCCATTGTACCCAAAATAAAGTAAGGTTTTCCCCTGACACAAGGCATGCCACACATTCCCATGAATGGCAATGTCTTACTATGGAAGTAAGCCTCATCACTGAAGTGGTGGACACAGTGGCATCCATAAAGCGCATTACTCTTGGATGGCACAAAAACAAACAAACAAACAATAAAAACATTAAGCATTTAAGCTTCAGTTATTGTATTAAAAGCCATCAACAAAATAAGCACAGTCTGTGCCCACCATGTATGGCCTAGAGGAACAGACAGGTGTCAAATAATTCGATCAATGGGTATTGGCATACTATGTGATAAATATAAAAAGAAGAGCAAATGACTAAAAAAAAGGAAAAGGGTGGGGGAAAGGCAGGATGGATGGAAGGGTAGGAAAGAACTTGCTTGAATTGAGTTTTGAAGGATGCATCAAAGTGAACGAGGCAAGGAGGAGAGGGGAAATCATTCCAGAGATAGGGACAGACAGCATGGATCAGCATGGGGTAGAGCAACTTTTTGGGGGGCTGGGAAGGCAGGGTGGACTGGGGCCTTAAGAGGCATCCCAGACCTGTGCGTACTGTGAACACATCGGGACAGAAAAGAGTAGGAAATCCACTGGAGCTATGACATTGGTCCCCACATACACATCCTGCCCTACTGGGCAAATCCAAGCTCATTATGGGATCCTACCACCTCTGCCCCAGCAGCGCTCGGTCAGGGACGGGCAGGCCATAGCGACACAGCTGTCAAATCGCTAGCCAATCAGAATTTGAGGAAATATCCCATTGCAAGTCCTGGCGCCCCAGAGTAGAAAGCAGGATGCAAATCTCCCGCCTCCCTTGCAACTAGGACAAGGGATACAATATAGGCTCCAACGGCCAGACGCATCACACCAAGCTTCATCTGAATCATGACTCTCAGGGCTGTTGAAGTGACTGGTGGCCAAAGCAGCCATTGGGGGGCGGCGGCTGCAGGGTAGAGGTCCCGATGGAGAAGCTGTGCCAGCGAGAGCGAGCTCAGGCAGAGTGGAGCTTAGCTCAAGGGGCCAGCCAGGCAGTGTGCTTTGAGGCATTTTTCCTAGAAGCTTAGCCTCAATCTCTTTTCTCCAGCCCTCGCCACAATTCTGTAGGGTGTGTAACATCCTTTCTTGTGTTCCCCTCTCTGCTTAAACCAGCTAGCATTCCCACCAAGAACACTGACCCCTCATAGGCCAAAACCACATTGAGCCTAAGAGACTCAGAGAGAAACTCACTAGGGCAGCCGCAAAGGGAACCTTCTCTGCTGTCGGGGAGCATACCAGAAAGCCAGCTAGCTCTCCCCACCTTCTGTGGAAACTGTGTTGCCACCCATGGCTTTGCCCATAGCTGCAAGGTAAGATAGGGGCTACCTGGCAGAGAAGCAGAGAAACTGAAGATCTCGGGTCCTTGACTACATTGCCAAGCTGCTGGACTGACCCCTTCCTCGAACTAAAGCGTGTGGTCCAATCAACTCAAGTTGGCTTCTCCATTCCTTGCAGCCCAAACATTCACAGGGGGACAAGCAGGAAAGGAGCAGCTTATCGGGGAGAAGTGTACCTCTTCCCTGCCTGTGTCAGTAGCCACCCCAAATCCTGACCAACTTTTCACCTCTATCCCTCCCTCCCCCACACAACGTAGGTCCCACTCAGATAAGTGCTACCTGAATTCAAATGCTTTAATCCAGAAGACATGTCCTTCCTTTGCCCTTACCGTCCTTTGGCTATCAAGGAAGGAAGGAAGGAAGGAAGGAAGGAAGGAAGGAAGGAAGGAAGGAAGGGAGGGAGGGAGGGAGGAAGGAAGAGGGCCTTTTGCCAGGAAAAAATTAAAAATGCACTGAAATCCAGTTCCGTATTTTCCATCTGGCCCTGAGCAAGCTTTGAAATCTCACTGTGACAAGAAAATGAAGCTGATGATCCCAGCTTCCTGGAGCCTGGGTATCATCTGTGCCATTCACCAGTAACCTCTAGTTCCCACCGTCTGGGCACATGCAAGGTGGAACTTCCGGGTCCACTTGGGTAGGGTCACGTGACTAGTCCTGGCCAAGGAGTGTGAGCAGAGGGAGTAGGTGTCATTTCCGGGCTGCTGCTCTATTGAGCGGAGCCTCCGGCCAATCCATTGTGGATACAGAAGGTGAGCAAAACCTAAACTTTTATCGTTTTAAGCCACTGCGGATTTGGCTGTCCTAGCGTGTGCGGGTCTATCCTGATTGATACATATAGTGTGGTCATATGCTCATCTGTTCACTCAAGAAACACTTTTCTGCTATGGCTCAAACCCCGGCTGGACAAGTAAGAAAGCTCAGGCAGGGGTCCTGAAGACTCTGGCTCCGTATGGCTGGGGTGGGACCCTGGCCTGGGCATTTTCATGGGGCTTTTTGGTGATTATGATGCACTGGCAAGCTGGACACCCTTGCATTACGAGTGGCTCACCACATGATGGTAGAGTGGGACAGGGTCCCTACCACTGAGGACCACACAGACTGCTATTTCAGGCCTCTGAACTTTGACTCATGCTGGTCCCTGCACCTGTCATGCCTTCCCTCCATGCCTATCTCCCTGCCTCCAAACACCAGCCAAATCTTCAGATATTCAGTTTGATGACCCCATCCTAGGTGCTGGGATTGTTCCCCAAAGCATGGTCCTACAAACAGTTTGCATGTGCCACTGGGTCGCAGCCTTGAAGGGGATGGGGTCTTGGCAGCTCCCCTTCTCTGTGGAGGTGGAGAGAGACTTACACATCAGCATCAGCCATAGCCATCTGAATACACAGCTCAGCAAAACCAAAGCCCTACAGCCAAGAAGACTACCAGCAAAGTATTTCAGAAAGCAGCTTTGGGATTCTAATCTAGCCTCTGCCACTTTGCTGTTCTGTGACCACAAGTGCCATATTTAATCTCTCCTGAGCCCCAGTTTCTTGGCTGTCAAATGGGACTAAAGACAGTACCTGCCTCATCCAATTGTGAGAATTCAGTGAAATATAAGAACCGAATTACATTTCAGCCACATTTATCACTGTTATCTTTACTGTCATTGTCTCCTTATTACTCCCTACTGCCACCACTGAGCGTGCCCCCATAGCTATCATTATTAATGTTATCACTTACCACATGGTCCCTCCCTTCCTGCCAGCCCTAAGTGACTTTGCTAAGAATTCCCTCCAAGAATGAAGAGTATTCTTGGAATTCCCCAAATGAGTTCTTCATTGTCTCCTTGATGGTTCAGAGCCCACAATGGTTTAGCATCCCTGGTACCCCCCGGGGAAGCTGCCCAGCTGACTCCTCAGGAAGTTTGTGGTTGCCAGTTTCAGGCTACCTAGACACAGCTAAGAAAATATGGGCTCTCCCAAGGCTCCCCCTCTCATAGACTTGACTTCCTCCTGCTCTGGAGTATTCTGGGATTATTCCTGGTCAGCCCAAGCACTGTGAAGGTGGCCCGCACCCCTGGCTATGGGAGTGGCAGGATCCCAGTCCAATAGGCCCGTTCGCTTCTGCAATCCTTGATAACACACACACACACACACAAAATAATACCTGGAACAGGCTTACTTCTTTCTTCCCAGGGGGAACTAAAAGAATCAGGCTTTTGAGGTTCAAATAATAAAGGCTCTGTATGCCGTCAGAAAGAGCAACTCCTGCTCTCCTTCCTTATCTTCAGATATCCGGAGCACAGTGGGCAAAACTTGGGTTTTCGAGAAAACATTCCTGAGGTTTCATGCTGAACAACTCCAAGCTGGTATGAAAGAACGGAAAAACAAAATTCCCCCACACCCGAAGTGTTACAAGGACAGGGGACTGAGGGAACAACAATCAAACCTCAGACAACAAAATAGAGGAAAATGTAAACTAGGTTTTTCTGATGGAAAACTTTCTGAAGCCCAAGCCATGAAAGTTTTCTGCTTAAGGATCTACTTTTCGGGGCACCTGGGTGGCTCAGTGGGTTAAAGCCTCTGCCTTCGGCTCAAGTCATGATCCCAGGGTCCTGGGATTGAGCCCCGCATCGGACTCTCTGCTCAGCAGGGAGCCTGCTTCCCCCTCTCTCTCTGCCTGCCTCTCTGCCTACTTGTGATCTCTCTCTCTGTGTGTCAAATAAATAAATACAATCTTAAAAAAAAAAAAAGGATCCACTTTCAGGTGCAAGTTCACAAGGTCTGTGAAGAGAGACATAAAGATGAGGAGTCAGAGGACAAGAGACCACCATGGATTTTGGAACAGGAGGGGCAGGAGTCAAGGAGGAGATAAGAAGGCAGCCACAGGAGGCAAGGTGCTTTCAGAAGCAAGGACAGAGGTCAAGGTAAGATGAACACTACGTTAGAGTTTTCTCCAGAGGGCTAGAGCAGAAAACAGAAAAACTACTCTTTTTTCCACCCTCCCCCAAGACTTTGTTGATAGACAGCTGCTCAAATAAATTTGTATTCCCACTTCAACTGACTCATTTGGCTGGAACAGTAAGCTTACATTCCAGAGCCTGGGCTGACCTCACATACCCTATTGCCAATAAAATATTAAGTATGTAATTAGTGCTTTTTGCACTAAGAAGGACCATGAAATCTGCTGGGTTGTTTTCTGTCTAGCTTCTGACAGCAGCATCCAGTGTTCAAAGTTGTGTTCTCATGTCAGCCATTTCTAGGGGAGAAAGGAAGTAAGGAGGGGATGAGAGCAGAATGTGTTTTACAATGTATCAAGATTTAGGGATCAGCCATTCAGTGAAAAAAAAAAAGAGTTGCAAATAAAGGAAATTACATATAAGGAGGGAGGCTAGAATGATCCCACGGTGAGGAGTTAAAATCAGTAGTCTTGTAATGAACTAGTTTTTTAATAAATAGAAAGATAGACACATAAAGAAATAAATATGGATGTGTTTACATGGATTAATGTATATATTTCCAAGCTCTGAACACGGAGAGGTCCTAGAAGCAAGGATTCCTCAGTAGCAATGAGCACACTTATCACTCCTATTTTGGTTTCTAAACACCAAACTCCAATAAAAGAAACCAGGGCTCCTGGGAGAAGTGGTTGCTTCCAGAGCTGGGGCACAGAAAATAGAAGATGAGCCGGGAAGACCATGCAGTGCCAGAACTTAGGGAATTGCTTTAAAAAGTTTGGGTGCTTATTGAGAGGATAGAGGAAACAACCTGAAGGAGTTTCCAATGGCCAAAGCTGGAACAATTTATGCAATAACAACAAAAAACAATAGTATTGGATTATAAGCCTTAGAACAAAATAAATACCCTTGAATTCATATTGATGGAAGGAAGGAAAGAAGAAAAGAAGGAAGGAAGGGAGTCCTTCTCCTTAAAGAAGACTTACAATTAATAAATGTAAGGTGAGCCACCTGGGTGGCTCAGTCGGTTAAGCATCTGACTCTTGATTTCTGCTCAGGTCATGATCTCAGGGTCGCGAGATCGAGCCCTGAGTCAGGGACCACACTGAGCATGGAGCCTGCTAAAGATTTTCTCTAGTCTTCTCCCTTTGCCCCTCCCTCACTTGCTCACCCCACCCCCCCACGAATAAATAAATGTAGAGTGAAAGAGAGAAATAAAAAAAAAAATCACCATTGAAAAGCACAATAATAATTGCTGCAATAAGATCCAACCATGGATGTTA
>CM053621.1:8969816-8993368 GCA_028646535.1 Procyon lotor | reverse complement strand
ATTTCTGCATCCGTCTCTCCCAGACTGCCTGGCCTAAATTCTTGAGGTCTGAGGACAGTGCGGAAGCTCAGGGCGCTGGGGCGGTCTGCCTGGGTGGTGGCTGGCTGGGTGGGTGGGTAGGAGGCTAGAACAATGAAGAGAGAGCACATGTTAGCAATTGGCATTCGGGCCACAGGCAGACACAAGGCATTCTCCCAGACCACCGGAGGAGAGAGCCCTCGTGGCCTCCTCCTAGCAAGGAGTGCGAACCACGTGCTCCCCCGGGGCCATCTGCTCACTGATTTGGAACAAATGGGCGCAAGCGGGCTCGTGCTGTTGGGCGCGTGAAGCTTGGGGCCGAAGAAATCAGGAGGAAAAATGCAGCAGCCTCAAAATTCCAGCCATGCGTGTGGATGTGGGCAGAGGTGAGGTGATACGGGATGTAGGCAGCGGACATAAAAACGTCAGCCCCGAGAGCCAACCCAAGAAACATCCCCCACCCCGTCTCGCATCCAGTTTTAGAAATACACAAAGTAGGGCCGCGATTTTGCTTTTCGAGGGAGACCTAGACAGACTCTTGAAGTCCCCCAGGGGACCTCTCCTCTGTGGCCTTTCCTGACCACGCTCCAGGCTGCCCGTAAATCCGGCCCTGTCAGAGGCCAGCGGGCCCCTAGAGCTCGGAGACTCACCGGAGCAAACAACTTCAGAAAAACAATCTGTCCCATAAACAAAGTCGGTGGAAAGTGTCCAGCCCCACACAATGGAGTTAATCTTCTGGGCACACATTTCCCGTCCAGGGTATTAGCTTAGACACCGCTTCCTCCTAGGTGAAGGTAACAACACTCTGCCCGCCGATCCAAGAACAATAATGCTCTGTAGATTCCCCACTTGTCAGAGGCACACCAGGCAGGAATTCAGAAGTAGGGAGCCGCTCCTTCCCCCTCCTTCCTCTTCTTAAAGAAGCCCTGCAGGTTTGAAGTCAGGGTCGTATCTGGAAAGGACAGGGGTATCGGGAGCCTACAACCCTGGGTTCGGACTCTGCTCCACCACTGACCAGCCCTTTGGGTCTGACCACCACTTTAGGGCAAATGTTGGAATCTCCCAGAACTATAATTTCTCCATTGTTCAAGTGAGATTGTATAAAGATGCCCGAACTCACTCGTACTCATGGAGACGTCAAATTAAAATGTTGAATGGCCACCATCAAGAAACACAGAAAATAACTCATGTTGGCAAGGATGTGGAGAGATTGGAACCCTCGTGTCCCCTTGGGGTGGGGGTGGGGGTGGGGGTAAAATGGCGCTGCCGCTCTAGAGAACAGGATGGAGACACTTCGAAAAATCAAAAATAAAATTACCCCATGACCCAGCAATCCCCCTTCTAGGTCTATACCCAAAAGAATGGAAAGAAGAGGTATTTGTAAATCCCTGCTCACAGCAGCATTATTCACAATAGCCAAGAGGGGGAAGCAAACCAAATATCCATCTATGGATAAATTGATAAGGAGAATGTGGTCTATCCATACAGTGGACTATTATTCAGCCTCAAAAAGGAAAGGAAGCATGTCCCGTGCTAACAACATGGATGACCCTTGAGGACATTATGCTCAGTGACATAAGCCAGTCATCAAAAGACGAAAACATGTGTTTCCACTCATATGTTTTACCCAAAGTAGTCGAACTCATAGGAATATGAAATAGAGGGGTGGTCATCCCCAGGGAAGGGAGAATGGGAACTTATTGTTCAGTGGGTATAGAGTTTCAGTTTTGCAAGATGAAAAAGTTCTGGAGAGCTGCTGTATTTACAACAGTGGGTACAGACTGAATACTACTGAACTGTACTCTTAAAGAATGGCCAACATGGTGAATTATCTGTTACCTGTTTTTTACCACGATTTTCTTTCTTTTTTTTTTGGTAAAGATTTTATTTATCCATTTGACACAGAGAGAGAGAGAGAGAGAGAGATCACAAGTAGGCAGAGAGGCAGGCAGAGAGGGGGCAGGAAGCAGGCTCCCCGCTGAGCAGAGAGCCCCATGCCGGGCTTGATCCCAGGACCCCGAGATCACGACCTGAGCCGAAGGCAGAGGCTTTAACCCACTGAGCCACCCAGGCGCCCCATTGGTTTTTCTATTCTTGACAAGTTATAGACTTTTCTTTCAGCTTTATAACTCTTTATTGAAATAAAGTAAATAAAGTAAAAATTAGGATAACTAATTGTAAAGGACAGTTGGCTCCATCTGGTAAAATATAAAATCCACATATTCTATAACCCAGCAATTTCCCTTCTCCTCATCTATCAGAAGACATGTACAAGGATGTTTCAGTCATCAATATTGTAAATGCAAACAATTGGGAACAATTTAAAGATTTTAGTCATTTATTTATTTTAAAGAGTGAGAGAGAGAGCTCAAGTGTGTGGGGTGGGTGGGAGGGAGGAGCACAGGGGGGAGGAGAGAGAGAAGGAAAGAATCCGACACAGACTCCGCCAAAGCCAAGAGCTGGATGCTTAACCAACTAAGCCACCCAGGTGCCCTGAGTTGGAAACAATCTAAATGGCCATTAATAGGGGAATGGACAAATAAAAATGGCACCTACTTATAATGTAAGGGAAAGAACCAGATCTGTTTATATTAACACAGATGGATCTCAAAAACATAGTAATGAGTGGGGAAAAAAGCAGATTAGATATTTACATTTAGCATATCACTTGTATATGTGTGTATCTGTAATTAAAAGAATGCAAAATACTAATGCGTATTTTCTGTGTATGCAAATATAAATGAGGTAGCCAAAAAATAATCAGTAAAGAAAACCCTTATTACTTTTTACTGTGTCGGTCTCTGAACTAGTCCCCCAGTGATCCTTGACCATTGCTCTTCATGCCTTTACGTGCTTCCCTCCCACAGTAAATAGGACTAACCTATTCATGCCAGTCTCCCAAGAGGACACGGTGGAAGTCTTCTAAGTCTAGGGCATAAAAGACAGGTGGATTCCTCCCTGCCCTCTTGTTTTCTCCAACTGCTCATTCAGGAAGAAGCTGGCTGCCATGTTGGACACTCAAGTCACGTGACGAGGAATGGAGGGCTTCCTCCCACCGCGAGCACCAACTTGGTCCACCTTCGAGGCATAGCCACCTGTCCCAGTCAAGGCTTTATGCTTCTGCACCTCATCGGAAACCTTGAACCAGAACTCCCCCAACTAAGTTGCTTCGGAATTCCTGACCCACGGAAACTATGATATAATAAATTTGAATTGTTTTAGGCCATAACTTGTCATGCAACCATGGGTATATTGCAACCAAGCAGTATAATTGCCTGCTGAAGGCTCTGTGCCCCAGACTTGCTCACCATTTGCTCTGGCAGGTGTCAGAAGGGTATTAAAGTCACATTAGTCCTAAACCGAACCTTTTCTTCTTCAAGTAATCAGAAGGATTGATCGTTCTTCAAGGCTTATTTCTGCACTTGATGGAAAGTCAATTCCATTATCCAGACTGTAAGAAACATCGAATTGGTCTGTTCTGGGCTGAAGTGAGTCCCCCATACCCCCAAATTCATATGTTGAAGTCCTAATCCTCAGTACCTCAGGAGGTGAAGGTACTTGGAGACACAGTCTTTAAAGAGGTAAGTTGAAATGAGATCATTAGGGTGAACCCTAATCCATGATGACTGGAGTCCTTATAAGAAGGTGAGGACGCAGACACACACACAGAGACAACCACATGAAGACGCAAGGAGAAGATGGCCATCTACAAGCCAAGGAAAGAGCACTCACTGGAACCCAAACATACTGGCACCTTGATCTTGGATTCTGAGCCTCCATGTTTGTAAGAAAAGAAATTTATGTTGTTTAAATGACCCATCTGTGGTATTATGTTTTGGTTCCCCCAGCAAATTGACACATAGTCTAACACACTTACTTGCTTTACAAATAATGACCTCAGGTCCAAAGGGCAGAAGTGACTTGGCCAAGGTCACAGAGGGAATACAGAGCAGAAGAGCAATGAGGGCCCTTATCTCCTCACTAGAGTCCCATGGTTCTTCCAGTAAGTGAGACTGAGGCCCCACAGTGGAGGAGAATCTCAGAAAATGCTTGTTGACATCATCTGAGTTCCTTGTTCTTTGTTCAAGATGGTGGGTGAGTGGCCTCTGCCCATAGCTTCCAACACCTTCTCTGCCTCACACACTGCCATTTTTCAGAACCAGACCTGGTCTGATTTCCTCTTTCCAGGTTCTCCTCCCCTTAGAAGATCAGCCATTCAGGGAATTATGCTACTTTCCAGGAAGAAGTGATAGCAAGTCTTAGAGTATCCAATATGGTGGCCAGAAGCCCATGATCTTTCCATACTCACATAAAGAGTTAAAAAAAAAAAAAACAATCTTAACTTCTATGGAAAGAGAAACTCTTGATGGAAGACATCCCCTTCAGAAGAAAATCTCCTGCCTCCACATACATTCCCAACTGCCTCTGAACAACTCCATCTGGGTGTTTCCTCAACAACTAAAGCTTGACAAGCCCCAAATGGAATCAGCGTCCCTCAAACAACTCCGCCTACCATCATCCTGACTTCAGTCAATGTCATTGCCATAACCATAACAATGACCTAACACGTACCAAGCACCAGCAATACGCCAGGCGATTTACACAAATTGTCCATCACTCAAACTCAATCACGCCAATGGGGGATTATCATTGCCCTTCTCCAGATGATCATGCTCAGGCTTTTCAAAGCTGATGACGTGGTCCCCCGGCTTGGAAGTGGCAGCGCTGGGACACAAACCCCTGTCTGCCAGATCCCCAGGCCGACTGGCGGCTCACATCTGGTCTGCACATGGGGTTAGTTTGACCACAAGAGTGGGTTTTTGTTGCTTTTTTTTTAAATCCTAATTAGTTGCTAACATTAAAAAGGCAGGACATTTCACATAAAAAGCCAGATTTCTGGAGTCTCCGGGACTCCAGAGAGAGAGAGAGAGTCTCCGGGACTCCAGAGAGAGAGAGAAAATCTGGCATGATCTCCATAGGATCATTAACTTCTCTGGACCTAGTTAGGGATCATAAAAAGGGGGCAGGCAGCTGCTACTCAGCTCTAGAGGGTGTTTGGAGAGCAGGGGCTGGCCCAAAGTCATGACGGTGGTAATGGCTAAGGTTTATTGTATACTTTCATGGGCCAGGAGAATGTTCCTAGGCCAGACTCCAGAACACGAGGCCTGTGGAAACCTGGATGATGAAACCCGGATGATGACAGATTGAGGGAGTCCGGGTCCTGGTTAGCCAGGTCCTGGTTAGTCTGGGTCCCCTGCAAGATTATGATGATAGCCTCCAAGACTCATTCCTTTCTCTGTTTGCCCGGAAGCTGGCCAATACACGTCTGCTAGATCACACTGAGAAAATTTTGGTGATCCAGGCAAGGTGAGCTTCGAGCCTGGTGGCTTCTCCTCTCCCTAACAGAAGCAAAGAAGGCAAAAATAACGGGACACACACACACACACACACACACACACACACACCCTTTGAGTCAGCAATGCCAATCAGAGGCATTTATCCAAAATATAAATTCACATGCAGGCAGGACTCACCCATGTACAAGGAAATTCATAGCAGTGTGATAATTGCCAAAAATTGGATACTGATCAGATACAGTTAGGACCAGGAGTCGAACAGACACATACGTGGGAGACTGTGTCACAGTAAACCGAGCATAGACTATTAGGCCAGACCCTACTTCTGCCCCTGACGTGCTGTGTGGCCTCAGGCCAGTCACTATGGAGTCAGAAAAGTGTGGAAGGGGTAGTACACATGCATCACTGAGTCCCCAAACATTACCATAGGATAAATATTTAGCCAAGTGTCTGGCATGCAATTTTGGAAGGAGGATCGAAGTGTGTTAGTAATAATAGTAGCAATCAGAGCAGAAGAATTTTTATTGCTCCCTCACCGTCAGAAGGCAAGACACAGCTCTGCACTTTGCACTGTCTGTATACACTGCCTGCTGAACAAACAACGAACTTTTCGTTCATTCAGGCTGTGGAGCAATTCAGTTGGCATCAACGCAGATCTGTGGTCAGAAGATTCATGGTCAGGGACCCGCCACCTGCGGGCTGTGTCCCCCTGCAGTCACATGGCTCTTCTGAACCTCCGTCTCCTGGGTTACGGGAGGAGGATTATCACACAGGCTCAGGGAGGAGAACATGCTAATTGCACCCTCCTCAAGGTCAATTTCAGTGCAGGGTACAGTAAGTAGTTTAGGGTATGAATGAGTGAAACGTGGTGGCTTTGGCTACTCTTGGGTTTGGGGGAACACATGTAGAGTCCAGCCACCCCAGAAGTGAAATCTCCAAAGAGCCAAGGCAAAAGACAAGGCTGACTGTATTTCTGTCTCTACAAGGTGGAGAAAAACGTACCCTTCTTGGACCCCAAGGCATGGTTCACCAAGCAGAGAAACTCTTGCATTTTGACATTCAGGCCTTATATTTCCTGGAGCTGTTGTAACAAAGAACCCCCAGCTGGGGAGACTTAAACAACAGAAAATTATTTTTCTTCATTCCAGAGACTACAAGTCCAAGATCAGGCTGTCAGGAGGTCGGTTCCTTGTGAGGCTAAGAGGGAGCATCTGTTCCATGCCCATCTCCTAGCTTCTGGTAGCCTCAAGCATCCCTTGGCTTGTAGATGGTGATTTCCCTGTCTTCACATTGTCTTCCCTCTGTACATGTCTGTCTCTGGGCCCCAATTTTTTAAAAAAAGATATTATTTATTTATTTGACACAGAGAGAGAGCGAGAGTGAGAGCATAAGCAGGGGGAGTGGGAGGCAGAGGGAGAGGGAGAAGCAAGCTCCCTACTGAGCAGGGAGCCCGATGCAGGGCTCGATCCCAGGATCCTAGGATCATGATCTGAGCCAAAGGCAGATGCTTAACATATGTAGGGTGGGGGGCACAGTTCAGCCCACAACAGGCCTTGAGTGGGAAGGAGGCCCAGCCTGGCCGCTCCCGGTTGCAGATACCCACCACCCCTCACTTTTGCACACCCGCTTACCTCGGGCCCTTATCTGACATTTTCTACCCAGAAAATAAGTTTAAATTCTTCCTTTACATTCAGTCGGAATAATGATATTCATTTAAGTACAGATCTGATATGCTAGTTTTCTAGTGCATGTTCGAACGTATACATTAAAATGACACACGTATCTCTTATCAAAGTTTGGGAAACATTGAGCTCATTTAATCCTAGGTTGTTCTCCTTTTATTTTTTCCCCTAGATGACTGAAGTGAAGTCTAGGGCTCCCTAGGCTTGCCCGGTCCTCCTGGTCACCTGGATACCCCTCCCCAAATGTCTCTTCCATCAGAGGCTTGCCCTCAGGTCTCCTCACAAGACAGCCTCCCATTCTCCGGATGCTTCTTACTGTACAGGTTTCTTAGCCGGGAGCTACTGGCATTAGGACAGCTCCTGGTGTGAGTCTTGCCTGTGAAATTCCCATCCGGTCCCCTCCCATGGCATGTCAGCCCCAGCCCTCTGCCATCGTGACACACAGAAGCACCCACTCCTGTGTTCAAAGCCCTCCCCCCCATTGAGAACTCCTCCTGGGGAGTCTCCTGGTCCAAACAATCCAGCTCCTGGTCGCATCCCCCACAAAACCCACGCTTGAACTCTCACCATTTTTCTGGTAAGCCAACTTGCCGACCATGACATGACCTCAGATAATGAGCTTTAATCCCCAGTGGGTGCTCACGGGGGTCTCCTGCCTACACAGGGTGGGGCTCCTAAAAGCGCAGACCAGGGACCCAGACCGCCTGCTCTGACCAGCCCGGCCACCTCCCCAGGGCGAGTGACCCAATGAATCAGTGCTTCCTCCTTCCCTTCCCTAGCGGGAGGCTCAAGGAGCACCTGCGTGCTGGGCAGAGGCAGTGAGTTGATGCACGCAGGGCATCAGGATGGTGTCAGGCACACAGTGGCAGCAAATCAGGTGCAGAACCAGCGGCGGAACCCGATTGCATCTCACTCCGTAGCAATGCAGGGAGGAGGGAGAACGGGTGAGCGCTGGCCGTCGGCCAGGAGACCAGGTTCCCGGAGCCGTTCGGTTTCTGCCTCCGCAGGGAGGTCGCCAACCCTCTAGGGACCTGTTTCCTCATCAGAAAGTAAGGGCTTTGGACTGAACGACCTTCTAAGCCTCCTGCAGACTCCCGAGACCTGTCTCTTCTGTGACACCCACACAGCTGGGCCAGAGGGGAAGTCAGCAGCCCGCTGCAAAGGCAGCAGGAGCCCTCGCTCCAGAGCCCCGAGCTCCCCTCCTCCCTGTGCCGCGGAAGGCCTCTGGCTGGCCGATCGCACACCGGGCTCTCACCCCTTGCCCTCCCCTCTCCATGCCCAGCACCTACCGGATGAAACTCAGGGCATCTGAGGACACGGAGGATGTTATCTGGCCCAGAACGCCGGGGCCCAGTTTCCAGGGAATGAGTCGGGTGAGGCTGCAAGTAACCTAGATAGCCACTCTCTGCGTGGTCCCCAGAGGAGGCCGCCCAGGAGAACCCCTGCGCCCAGGGGACAGCACCCGCGGGGGGTGGGGGTGGTGGGGGTGGGGTAGCTGCCTCGGCTCGGCTTTAATGACCGGACGTTGATTCCTCCAGACAACCCCAGGGGTGGACGAGGAGGCAGGTCAAGGAGCTCCTAATAGCTGCAGATTCCACAAAGCCCGTCCCGACACGCACATGCGCACAGTCACCCTGAAGACAATGGGTTTGATCAATATCTTCCCCTTGCCGTTTACTGCACACCCACTAGGTGTGGGGCGTGGTGCTAAAGGCTTTCCACACAATATTTTTTTCGTTTTGAAAGGTTGAATAATCACACAGCTTCCTGAGTCTTGGTCCCCAAGAAGGGAAAACTTGAGATTCTAAGACCTTAAATATGGTGCCCAAGGGCTGAAAAGACCAGAGCCGGGACTCGAACCCGAGCAACCCGACTTGCCACCAGTACACCGCATCTTGCCGCCCTCCTCAAAGGCCTTACCACGCCCTGCCCCCCCTGGGTGCCCTTTAAAGGCTTTCATGCCCCCCCCTTGAGAAGGCCCTGGATGCTTGTTTTCACTTACTTTCAACTGGATACAAAGGAGAATTCAGTGGAGTGTTTCAGTGGGAAGAACAAACCCACCCAGAACGCTGGGCCCAACCCTTTCTAATGGTTCCCCAACGCCTCTGCAACAAGGAAGGAGAAAGGCGTCATGTTCCCCGAGTACAGATAACCTGCCGAGCCCTACGCCTTTGTCTTGAATAATCACAATATCCACACACGAGAGTCCAGCAAGCAGGAGATATCATTCCCATTTTACAGGTGGAAACACTGAGGTGTCTTGTTTCAAGATTATACCACTTAGGAAGCCACAATACGGACTGAGACCCAATCCTGAGGGACCAAGAAGGGCAGGAAAATTCAAAGAGCTGTAGGCAGGCAGTTCAAAGTGACTCAAAGCCCAAGCTGGTGCCAGGACAAGGGGCTCCTCCTCGTCAGGACTAGCCGCCCAACCAAATGGCCAGAAAGGAGCCCTGAGCAGACTGTGTCCCCTGCCAGGCCTGGGCCAGCCCTGCTGCCTTCCGCCCACTTGCCTGTTGCGTTTCCAGGAATCCACAGATCTGTCACTCAATGTCACAGACATCCATCTCCCCGATCCAAGAAACCTGAGCCTCCCCACACCTGCCCAGCCAGGATCCCAGGACACAGGGCTGGGGGAGGAGTAGATCTGGGTCTGGGCTCCTTTTTCCTACCCGTGGAGTCAGACTAGGACAGTCATTGCGCTGAGTGTGTGCCCTTATTCCCTGGTTACTTGTTAAGTTCTTGCTATTTGCTACGCACTATTGTCAGCCCAGCAAGGAAATCATAGTAAATAAGACAGGACTGCTCTAGAAAGATACTTCATCCTTTTTTTATGGCTGAATACCGCTCTGCTACTATCCCCAAACCATTACCAATAAGCCCCTTTAAAAATTTTTTTTAAACCTTTCTATTTTGAAATAATTTTAGACTGGCAAGAAGTTGCAAAATTAGTACAGGTTTCTCGTGTACCTTGGCATGACCTTTCCCAGTGGTAACATCTTGTAGACCAATGATACATTTTCAAGATCTGGAAACTGATATTGATACAATAGTATTCTTTAAACTACAGACCTTATTCAGAGTTCAGGAGAGTCCAACTTGACACATGTATGGATCTGCATAACCCCACCATCACAATCGGGATACAGACTTGTTCTACCACCACAAAGAAATTTCCTTCCCTTAACCCTTTATAATCACACCCCCCCCCAAAACCCCTGGAAACCCCTGATCTGTTCTCTATCTCCATAATGCTGTCATTTCAGGACATTTATACACGGAAGCATAGGGCACGTCACCTTTTGAGATTGGGGTGCTATTGTTTTCACTCAGCACAACACCCCTGAGATTCATTCAAGTTTTTGGATCTATCAGTACTTCATTCCTCTTTCTGGCTGTGAAGTAGTTGGTTTATCCATTTGCCTGTCAAAGGACACTGGATTGGTTCTAGTTTGGGGCTATTGCAAATAAAGCCGCTATGAACAGTCGAGCGCAGGTTTTTGTGTGGACAAAGGCTTTTCAGTGGCAAGTGCACCATTGCTGGGTGATACCGTGACTTGCGTGTTTAACTACAAGAAATTGACACTCTTTTCCTGAGTGACAGCACCATGTTACCTACCCACCGGCAGTAGGAGAGATGGGGTGCTCTACATACCCACCCACACTTGGTATGTCAATATTTTTTCATGAAAGCCTTTCTAGTAGGTGTACAGTTATATTTCATTGTAGCTCTGTTTTGCATTTCCATAATGGCCACATCTTTTCATGTGCGTATGTGCCATCCGTCTTCCCTCCCTGGTGAAATGTCCATTGTTTGCTCATGTCTACTTTTGCTCATTTCCTAATTGGAATTTTTTTTTTTTTTGCTGTAGGTTTTAAAGTTTTTTTTATTTATCTTTTGTTTTCTTTTTCTTTTTTTAAGAGAGAGAGACTGGGGGGGGAGGAGAAGAGAGAGAGGGTAAGAGAGCATCTTAAGCAGACTTCACACCCCGCATGAAGTCCGACAAAGAGCTCGATCTCACAACCCTGAGATCGTGACCTGAGCCAAAATCGAGAGCTAAACACTTAACTGACTGAGCTACCCAGGAGCCCCCCCCTTTATATAATATTGATCCAAGCCCTTTCTATATTTCAGATCCAGAATTTTGCATATATTTTCTCATAGTTGGCGGCTGTCTTTTCTTTTTTCTCAGCTGGTTCTTTCACAAAACTACAGTTTTGCTTTGGGATCCAGTCCAACTTCATATTTTCTCTTTTATGGGTTATACCTTTGGTGCCGTGTATAGAACTCTTTGCCTAACCTGAGATCACAAAGATCTCTTATTTGTGTGTGTGTGTGTGTGTGTGTGTGTGTGTGTGTGTGCAAGTTTTGTAGTTTTGTGCTTTATGTTTAGAGCTATGATCCATTTCGAGTTAACTTTTGCACAAAATCTGAGACTAGTTGGGAGTTCGTATCTTTGTCTGTGAAAGGTCAACTGTTCCTGCACTTTTATAAAAAAAAAAATCAGTTGGGCACACTTTGTGTCTACTTTTGAGTTCTCTATCCTGCTCCACTGATCTATGCGTCTATCCCTCTGCCAATACCACACAGTGTCAATTCCTTTAACTCTATAATTAGCCTTAACATTAGAGTGAACCTATAATTTCTCACTTTCTCCTTTTTCAGTATTGTTTTAGCTATTATAGTTCCTTTGCCTTTGCTTTCCTTTTTTTTTTTTTTTAAGATTTATTTATTTACTTGACAGAGAGAGAGATCACAAGTAGGCAGAGAGGCAGGCGGTGGGGGGGCGGGAAGCAGGCTCCCCACTGAGCAGAGAGCCTGATGCGGGGCTTGATCCCAGCACCCTGAGATCATGACCTGAGCTGAAGGCAGAGGCTTAATTAACCCACTGAGCCACCCAGGCGCCTCTCCTTTGCCTTTTCATGTAAATTTTAGAATCATATTGTCTCTATATACAAAAACACTGCTGGGATTCTGATAGGCAATGTGTTAAACCCACAGATCAGTTCGGCAAGAACCGACATGTACATGATGTTAAATCTTCCAATCATAAACAGAATATACCTTTCCATTACTTAGGACTTTTAAAAAATTTCTTTCATCAATATTATTAAGCTTTTAGCATGTAGTTTCTGCTGATGATTTGATGGATTTATACAGAGGGCAGTGATTATAAACGGTGTTGTGTTTTAATTTTTGGATCCAGCCCACACCCTGCCATCCCCGGTCAGTGGGGAGTCTGCTTCTCCCTCTGCCTCTGCTCCTCCTCCCGCTCGTGCTCTCTCTGTCTCTGTGTCTCTCAAATAAATAAAATCTTAAAAAAAAAATTTTTTTTATCCAGTGGTTCATCCCTCATATATAGAAAAGAATCCATTTTTTGGTGTAGATCTTGCATCCTGCAACCTTGCTATCCTCAATTAGTAGTTCTAGGAGTTGTTTTTGGCTTTTTTTAGGATCCTTATTGCTCTTCCAGGAATCTCCAACTTTGTCACTTAGTCTCAAAGACCTTCATCTCCAGGCTCTAGGAAACCCGAGCCTCCCTGCACCTGCCCAGCTGGGATCCTAGGGACACAGGGCCTGGGGGGAGGGGCAGCAAGAAGCCTGAAGACTTGAGGCTCAGCTCCTTTTTCCTGCCATCAGGCCTCGCACGAAGGTTATTTATTCATTCCCCAGTACTCCACAAGTTCTTACTTCAAGCAAGTTGCCTTGATAAGCATTGGGAAAACACAAGTAAACAGGACAAAACTGGCCATATAGAAACTCCATCCTTTCCGTGGCCACCCACTGTTACTATAAGCTATCTCAAAACTTTTGTGATCCGTCACCCTTAATATTTTGAACTGTCAGTGATGCTCACTTGTGGCTCATTGCTTTCATACACGCTAAGACTTGAACTTGGACTCCTGTATTAATACGTTGTGTGCATTACAAACAAGAAAAAGCTGTTTAGCATCGCGATTGACCCCACTTACTTGGGAGTCAGACTGCCTGCGTTGATGACCTTGAGGAAGTGACTTAACTTCTGCGACTCACCTTCCCCTTCTCTAAATTAGGGATAAGAGTACCTCATACAGTTGCTGGGAAATTTAAATAAGGAAGTAGTGTCTGGTTCACAGCAACTTCGCTGTTCTTATTCAAACACATAAAGTATAAGTAAAAATGCGAAATGTTAACACAGAGATAGGAGATCTACGTTTACTTCTTGCCCCACCTCTTGGGAGAAGTTGTGTTGTATTGAACCATTCCTTTTGGGATAAAGGCTTAGGTTGTTCCATTTTTGCTGTTGTGAAGCACGCAACAAGGGGCATCCCTCTCTGTGGCTTCCTTGGCTTATGCCCCAGAATGGCTGTAAGGTATCTTCTGAGAAGCGAAACTGCTGAGTCATGAAAAATGCCCCATTTTTAATTCTAATCCCTACTGCCAGGCTGCCTTCTGCAGAGACCATATCAATTTACATCGCCTGGGCATTTCCATTTCTTCACACCCACGGCAACACTTGATACTCTCAGACTTCAGGCCACCTCTCTTTGGGGAAAGAAGGGACCAGGAGGAAACGTGGTATCCAAAGGAGACATTAGCTTTGCTCTGGACATTTCAATTTGTTTACAGAATGCAATTTTTTTTTAAGGTTGATTTTTTTAGAGGGAGAAAGAGAGAGCGGGGAAGGAGAGGGAGAAGAGACAGGATCTCAAGCAGGCTTCCTGCCCAGCATGGAGCCTAACGCGGGGCTTGATCCCATGACCCTGAGATCACGACCTGAGCTAAACCCAAGAGTCCATTGCTCAACCAACTGCACCACCCAGACGCCGCTACAAAATGTATACTTGATGACTTACGTAGTTACACATGACTCCTAAGCAACTCCACTCCACATAATACCCCTTATGGAACTTAAGTCTAATGGGAGTAATATAGGCTGAGCAATCACACAGATGAAAATCATGCTTGTGGATGGGAAAAAGGGCTGCGAAGGACACTGATGGAACATGGCGGCGTGATCGCTGCTGATAAGGTGGATGACAGTGGTGATGGTGGCTGCCGGCGTATGTCAACTCATTTACTCCTTGTAACTGCCCTCTGGGCCAGGTGTCGCTCTCTCCATTTCCCCGACGATGAAACAAACACAGAACTTGTCCAGGGCCACAAAGTAAGCAGCGGGGCCAGGATTTAAACACAACTTACCTGGCTCCAAAGTGCTGGTTCTTAACCAACTCTGTGGCGGCTGTCCCTTATACCATAACTGTCCCATATGCTGTCCCATATACCATAACAGCAAGCACAGTTTCGTGTGATCCAAGAACTATAATAACAGCGACTTACATGTTTATGGGGAGTTCACGAAGTGCCTTTGTGCATGTAATTTTATTGAAGCTGAAATTATACAATGAGACAATGATAGGTTTGTGAAGCCTTAGCTCCCAATCCTGCGTGAAAGGAGAAGAAATTAGAAGTCAGGGGCTCCTGGGGGGGTGGGGCGTGCAGTCGGTGAACCATCTACACTTGGTTTCGGCTCTGGTCTTGATCTCAGGGTCATGAGATCCAGCCCCGCACAGGGCTCTGCCCCGAGTGTGGAGTCTGGTTTCTCTGCTCCTCCCACCTCTAAAATAAATAACTCAATCTTAAAAAGAAAAAAAGAAAGACAGAAAGGAATGAGAACTTAGGCATCAACAGCTTTGCCCAGAGTTACAGTAAGTGTGAGAGTGAGGATGTAAATCCCATTACTCCGCCTCCTTGCTCAGTGTGGTGGGCAGAATGGTCCTCCTGCCCCAAAGATGCCGGCACCACAATCCCCAGAGCCTGTTAGGATGTTGTGTTACAGGGCGCCTGGGTGGCTCAGTGGGTTAAAGCCTCTGCCTTGGGCTCACGTCCTGATCTCAGGGTCCAGGGATTGAGCCCCGCATCAGGCTCTCCATTCAGCACGGAGCCTGCTTCCCCCTCCTTCTTTGCCTGCCTCTCTGCCTACTTGTGATCTATCTCTCTCTCTTTCTCTCTCTGTCAAATAAACAAACAAACAAACAAACAAACAAACAAATAAATAAATAAAATCTTTTGGGGGGGGGAAGATGTTATGTTACAGGGCGAAAGGGGCTTTGCAGATGTGATTAAGGCCAGAGACCTTAAATTAGGGAGACTGTCTTGGAATTTCCTGGTGGACCCACTAAAATCACATGATTCTAAAAACATGGAAAGAATGAGAAGCAACATGGGGAGCCTCTAGTTGTAAAGACCAGCCCCCAGGTGCAAAGACCACCTCCCCACCCTGAGTCCCACAACCACAGGGGAACTTGAATTCAGCCAACGACTGAAATCAGCTTGGAACCAGATTCACCCCCAGAACCTCCAGAAAGGAACGTGGTCCCACTGACACTTTGGTCTCAGACTTGTGAGACTCTAAGCAAAGGACTCACCGGGTCCCGCTGTCCTTGGACGTCTGACCTGCAGAACCGTGGAAGAGTAAACATGCTGTTTTAAAGCCATCAGACTTGTGGTTATGCGTTACAGTAGCAATAGAAAGCTAATAGACCCCGGGCCATCTGCAGGACCTGCTTGCTCCCTCCATCTAAAAATATCTCTCCTAGGGACCTGCCGCAGTGACTGACACACTCCTGCTCCCTTTGAAAGTCTTGTTGGACACTATGTGAGAGGCAGTCATGTATTATCAGCCTCTCGCTAACTAACGAGTGACCAGAGGCATTTCCCACCCCGGAACACAGAACTGGCGGGTTTGGACGCAGAGGCTAGAAGTGTCAAGCAGAAAAGGATCTTTCTCTGGAAGGGAAGATCTAGGTAGGAGACAGAAGTGGGAGAATCCTGAGTAGCAGGCAGGGACTAAAGGCTCATTAGGCATAGGAAGGAGAGAGGCCCCCAACATGATTTTATCTGGAACCGCCATGGCCTTGCAGTATCCTGATTTATAGTTTTTGTACCTGCTGTTGTTGATGCTGAGAAAGTCCTTCTCTCAGCCCTTCTTGGGGCTGGTTCCAGGGTCAGCTCATGAAAGGTCTTCCATAACCATCCCGCTAATATACCGTCCCTCTCCCCTAGTCACTCTGGTCTTCTCCATGGCCCTGTCACCCTCTGCTATGACCTTCTTTGCATTTTAAGGTGCTTATAATTCCCACCCTGACTAGCCTGTGAGGTCCAAGGATGCTGGGACTTGGCCTCTTTTCTGATATTCCCAGTGCCCAATGGCTAAGACAGGATGGGGATTCAGCAAATGGTTCCCGAGTGAACGGAAGACCAAAATACAAGGTAATGTCTGCCAACCACAGTTAAAAGCACAAAGGATGACATTCTCTAAGGGTGGAGAGGTTGATGGGAGAGAATTGACTGAAGAGGTTCGGTCCAGGAAGTTCTCATGGGAGGCAGGTGTTTGACCTAGATAGGACCTAGTCCGTAGGAGGGTGGCCTAACACAAGCAAAGGCAACGCAATGGGGTAACACGGGGGGCACTCGGGCAATGGGTGTCAATTGAGTATATATATAATGGGTGTCAAGAGAGTATAGACAGAGGGGAATATGCCGTGAAACCCACTAAACTCAAGCTTAAGGGTTTATCACTCGTGTGGACCTTCCAACACTCTAGCAAGGTGCTCACATGGCCATGTGTTCCCATTAAATTTGCAAGAATACAATCATTTACCCGCAACCAATTAAGGTCAACTCTCCTTCTACTTGGCTTCCTTTCTACCTCACCCATCTTACTTCTGCTTGCATTGGGTGGCACTGGAATTTCTGTGGATGCTTTCTGGATCTAGCCTAAAGAAGTTGAGTTGGAGATCCACCATGAAACTGCATAAATACACCTCCTTCAAGCCACCAAGCACGGAGCTGTGTGTCACAGGAACAAGGGAAAACTAAACCAAGTGTTGGTGTCCCCCCACCTCAGGTGAGTGGTGTGCCTTTGCACCTGCTGTTCCCTGTGCAGGGTGGGATGAATTTATGCAGCTCACAGTCCCTTCATTTCCTCTATAGCTAAGTAATTGCTAGCTATCTTCATTCAGGAAGAGTTTCCGGAAATACTCTCGCTACCCACTGGGCGACTCACCTGGAATGATAACGTAAAAATAAGTCACGATGGGAACCTACCTCCGAGTACGTGCGTGGTGGAGCAGAAACAGGGTCTGAAATGTACAGGGCCAGAAACTGGTCTTTGGAAAATGACTCCAAATCTTTCACCCCATGCACGAAAGCAACCTGATGGCAATTTTCCAAATTTAACAATATTTCTAAAATTTTATATATTACCAATAAAGAGTTGTAAAGCTGAAAGAAAAGTCTATAACTTGTCAAGAATAGAAAAACCAATGGGGCGCCTGGGTGGCTCAGTGGGTTAAAGCCTCTGCCTTCGGCTCAGGTCGTGATCTCGGGGTCCTGGGATCAAGCCCCGCATCGGGCTCTCTGCTCAGCAGGGAGCCTGCTTCCCCCTCTCTCTCTGCCTGCCTCTCTGCCTACTTGTGATCTCTCTCTCTCTCTTTGTGTCAAATGAATAAATAAAATCTTTGGAAAAAAGAATAGAAAAACCCATTCTGTCAATCAACACGCTGTAGGAGAGAGAGAATGATAGTTCCGTTCTCTCTAGAAAGTGGTATTTTAAAGTCATTGTCAGACTTAGAGGCAGAGGAAGAAGAGGAGAGACACAGTGGCCTCGATGGCTATGGACATCAATTGTAGAGAAGCAACAACTGAAGTTATAGGAAGGGAAGGAAGTAAGGCGAAGCCCACCCAAACCAGAGGACTAGGAGGTGAAGGAAGGGAGCGGAGGAAAGAAACTCGAGGGTTCTCATTTAGGCAGAGGAAAGGGACCGACATTATTAACCAACTGGGATTGGCCAGGCACAGTGCTAAGGGCTGGATGTTTATCCCCTTGTTTCAACTCAAACACTCCTACCAGGCAATCATGTGTGTCTTCTCCAGACACACAGAACTCAAGCTCAGAAGAGGTTGGATTGCACGTATATCTGTCCAGCTCTGACATCTGTCATCCCCACCACCAGATGAGTGAGATGAAAAGGAAGTATTTTGGGGCGCCTGGGTGGCTCAGTCTGTTAAGCTTCTGCCTTCCACTCAGGTCATGATCTCGGGATCCTGGGATCGAGCCCCGCATCAGGCTCTCCGCTCAGTGGGGAGTCTGCTTCTCCTTCTCTCTCTGTGATCTCTCTCTTTCTCTCAAAGAAATAAATAAAATCTTAAGAAAGAAAAGAGAAAAAAAAGTACTTTGGGACAGTGACAGGCAGCTGGTAGAAGAAAGGACGTGAGAAGGAAGTCAGCACTCCGACATCTTGCCGAGCCAGAGATAGGAAGCTCGGATGCCCACAGAGGCTGGGAAGTCAGCAAGTGGCTGAGAGTGTTTACACCATAAAACTCACAAGCAGCATCTTTACTTACACAGACACACTCATGCTTTCTTCTAAAACACAGACGGTTTGCTTGGCCTGGCTCTCATTTCCTTTGGTACAAGAGTGACTTCTCGACTGTCAAAGAACAGTGTTATGTGCAATGATCTCCAGGCTGTGGGTACTCGGGTGCGGGGCCGGGGATGGGTGGGAACGGCAGCAAATTGGAATACTGCTCACGCTACCCCATTCCAGGCCACGACGCCAGGTGGAAATGACCCAGGATTGACAGATCGGATTTTCCAAGAGAAGCCAAAAAGACAGATTATCATGTGAACTCTTCACTTCTAAAAGTTGTCAATGAATTCTCTCTCTCTCTCTCTCTTTTTTAGAATAACACACAGTCCACAAGACTTATCTGTGAGTCAGACGTGCAACCATGTTTGACCCAGAATGAATAAGGTCG
The DNA here is from genome assembly GCA_028646535.1 of Procyon lotor. NCBI lineage: Eukaryota > Metazoa > Chordata > Mammalia > Carnivora > Procyonidae > Procyon > Procyon lotor. The sequence continues at coordinate 8,974,508 of CM053621.1, read as the reverse complement.
GTGAGAATAATAAACACTGAAATGAAAATAATAATAAAGGCGATGATGAGCATGCAAGTATTTAATATGCACGAAGTGCTCTTCTAAATGCCTTACCTGAATGAACTAATTTAAGTTGCCACCACAACCCTGTAAAGCTAGATATTATTATCCCTGCTTTATAACTGTAGAAACTGAGCTCAGAGAGGCTCATGCCCAGGTCCCGAGGAAGGGTGGGACCAGGATTCACAGCAAACCGACTAACTTCAGAACCTGGATTCTCCTTTATCCCCAAAGCCCATTAAGAAAAGACCTCTGGGGATGCCTGGGTGGCTCAGTGGGTTAAAGCCTCTGCCTTTGGCTCAGGTCCTAATCTCAGGGTCCTGGGATCAAGCCCCGCATCAGGCTCTCTGCTCAGCAGGGGGTCTGCTTTGCGCTCTCTCTGCCTGCCTCTCTGCCTACTTGTGATCTGTCTCACTCTGTGAAATAAATAAAATCTTAAAAAAAAAAGAAAAGACCTCTGGATTTCGCACTCAGGAATGGGGTTATTATCCAGGAAGTTGAGGGTAGAGTTTAGAAGTCGTGTGGATTTCTGACACTACTTACCAAATTTTATATGGATGTAAGAGTATGTTTTCATTGGAAGGGACGTCCCAAGCTTTCAAAAAGTTCTCAGAGAGACCCTAGAAGGGGAGGAAAGACTGATTCAGGACTGTTCAGAGAAGCCAGTCCCATAGACTAAGGGACAGAAGCTGGATGATGCGGGGTTAAAGAGATAGTAAGCTACAGCCAGGGAGGGCGAGCCCTTTCTAGAATATTGGCAGTGAAGAAAGAGAGAAAGCAGGGGTAGGGGAAGATTCTACAGATAAGAGAGAGCTGGGCATTTTGTGCGCTAGGGAAGGGGGCCAGGGAGAAGGAAAGAATAAGGGATTTATGGTTCTGACACAGCAAGGACACTTTGGAAAAGGGCCATGCCTTGGCTCCCAGGCGTGAGCATCCCAAGGAGGCTGGATGAGCTGAACTAAAATGGTTTCACAAAGCGGGAGCAGCTTCCCTCCTATTCTCTGCCCTCCCCCTCCACACAGCCCAGGAGCCAAGCTGGAGAGCTTCCCTACCCACCCACCCCTTTCCTGCTCTCCAGCAGGGCTCCCACCCGCAGGCCCCCTCATGCCGCAGGGCTGGGGTCAGTGTGGCCCACAGGATCTGCTAGTGTGTGCCTCTTACACAACCGCCCAGCCCCTACTTCCTTCCAGGAATGGGGAACGGTAACCGCCTCTTTGCCTTCTCCAAGAAAAACAGCCTCACCACCCTACTTGCAAAGTTCCCTGTTTCTGGCATCTAGTTACTGCTCAGAGTCGTTTGAATTCATTTCTGCCCAGTAGGAGAGACAGGTTTTAAAATATATCAACGATGGTAAGTAGATGAACTTGAAAGGATAAAAGACTATGAGTGAATGCTGCCTACAGAAAGTTGGTGTCCTCTCAATGTTCTTCAGCTGAAACATAACCCCCAAAGCGGTATTAGGAGGTACGGCCTTTGGGAGGTGATTAGGTCATCACTAATTAGGGTAGCATCCTCCTGAATGGGATTAGTGCCCTTATAAAAGACACCCTGGGAAACTCCCCCTTCTGTCAAGGGAGAACATGGGTCCTCACCAAGCATGGAATCTGCCAGGCACTTGATCTTGGACTCCCCAGTCTCCAAGACTGTGAGAAAGAAATGCTTGTGGTCTAAAGCCATCCAGTCCGTGGTATTTTTGTTCCAGCAGCCTGAAGGGACCAAGACAGTGGATAACTTGGGGGGAAAGTCAGCACCAGCTTTTCTGAGGATACTGCTTTTGAGGTGAGATATGAAGAATAAACCCAAGTTAACTAGGTGAACAGGTGGGAGGGTGCCGGTTGGGGAGTCAAGGGCAAATTCAGGCAGGGGGACCTGCGCTGTGAACGGAGAAAGAATGCTCTTGGATGGGGGAGGTGTAGGTCAAGGACAACGGCACGCCATCATCGCTGTAGACGCAAGGTCATGCGAGAACACAGGAGTAGCCCCGAAAGAGGAGGAAGGGTCCTGCAGTGGGGGCACCAGGGGGTGAGTTAGTGGGAGCAGCGACAACCTAGCCGAATTAGGAAGTTTAACTTCAAATTTCTTGTGCTTTTGATGATACCTCTTACGTACAATTCTTAGGTTTGGGAAATTTTCCAACCCAAGATTCTCTTCCCTTAAAAATGGAAGGCAGAAACTCACTTTCCTGGACTCCTTTGCAGCTAAGACACAGGGCTTGCTCCTGGCTCTGTGCCCTCCAAGCCCGATTACCTGCTCCTGCTGGGGATTCTGTGAGTCACCTAATACCGCCTACCACTGTCCTTTTCTTTTCAAAGTCACCAACGTGGATTCTGTTGTTGGCAACCGAGAACGGTGACAAAGACAGGAAGAATGACTAAGTAATTAGAGGGGAAAGGTAGGAATGGAGCTTATGCACATGGGTGGAAAGTGTATGTGGCAAGAGAAACATACTTGAGAGTGCAAAATTTCCCAAAGTTTGAGAAGGACATATCTCCAGCTTGGGAATGTGGTATCATGGACCCCACCGACAGCGTGTTGGGCATCTTTAATTCCATACACAAGATTAGGGGTGTAAGGGTACCCAATGGGGCTGTAGGAAGGGGAATGTTGGGGTCGATCAAAAGAATATCTTGTTCCTGAAGTTGGGGTATTAACCTGCATCTCCTCAAACCCTCTAACCACCGGCCACAGGTATGTTTGGAAGAACATACTCCTGGGAACCCGAAACCCTTAGGCTGGAGACCACAAACTGTTGACTGTGTGGTCCTGGGCACAAGATCACTTCTAATCTCTGATCCTCAGTTTACTCATTTGTAAAGTAGGATCATCCACGGTTAGATGATATGGCACCTGTGAAGTGTTTGTAAACTGTAGGGCACTGAATCCACATGATAGACGATTCTGGCTATCTTCCTGGTACCAAAACAGAAGCAAAATACAAATGAAAGTTAAGTTGCATAATTTCAGTGGGTCAGTGGGTCCCCAGGGGATCTGAGGTCATGGGTTGGAAGTAATCAATGCCAAGGAAGAAACAACTCTTGGGGCACCTGGGTGGTTTGACGGTTGAGTGTCTGACTCTTGGGTTTTGGTTCAGGTCATGGTCTCAGCATCGTGACATCCAGCCCCGAGTCGCGCTCCACCATTAGTGTTGACTCTGCTTGAGATTCTCTCCCTCTCCCTCTCCCCACTTGTGCATGTGCTCTCTCTTTAAAATAATTAACTAAAATCTTAAAAAAAAAATAAACACAACTTATATCTCATATCAAAAAGCTTGATTCAGGCACAGTTGGATACAAGGACTCAAGGACTAAAATCACAACTCCATCTCTCCATCTCCTATTCCATTTCTTGTTGTCTCAGACAAACTCTCTCTTCCTGCTGCCGAAAGGGCTGCAGCAGCTATGGCCCTACATGAAGCTTGGCTCCGAGGAACACAGCTGCGTCTCGGAAAAAGCTACCTAAAGGCTTTTTAGCATCTCATTGGCCCAAACTGAGCGATGTACTCTTACTTGAGTCAGTAACTTATGACCGGGGGAATGCAATGATCCAATTGGTCAATTCTCGATCACATGATCACATCTGGGGCCAATCAAAACACTTCATTCACATGGCCTGGGAATAGGGCCAGAGGTTTACATGCACAAAAATTGTTACAACTTCAAATACCCAGGTGAGTAGTTAGTGATTTGGGGGGGGGGGGCGGGGGGCGGGGCAGGGGGGATATGGGGAAGGGGGGGACGGTTATCTACTATGCGTTGAAGCATCTACATGGGACCCACCTTAAAAAATAAAATAAAATAAAATAAAATAAAAAATATATATATTTAAAAATGCAGCAAACACTCCACAACTTATTTCTGGCAGGGAGGAGCCTCATTCCAGTAGCTTCCATGAGTTATTGGTTAGGAGGGTGACTTGAATCCTGTCCTCTGAACAGACCTGTTACATCTTATGACTCTGCTAACTTTCTATAGAGCTCCTACATTTGTTCCTGTATGTGATCTAAATTTAACAATACTGTGAGTCAGAGAAGTTAAGTAACTTGCTTGAAGTCACACAGCCAGCCCTGATTTCCTGCCTCCTGGCTTGTAAACCCACTCCGATCCTGGGATACCAGCCAGAGATAGTATGGGGAGCAGGGAGGACGGGGGACAGGCATTTAAGCATGAAGAGTTATGAAGGCAGAAGATCAACGGGACAGACTTGGTCTCTGTGTGCATAAGCGGGAAGTGGCATGTGGACACGGATACGGTTGCAGACCCTGGTTGTTCCCTGTGCTTAGGACAGGGGTGAGCCCAGGGCCCTCTGGGAGATCCCGCAGATTCTGCGGGCGACAGTGGTCTTCAAGTGAACATGGGAGTGAGCAAGTGTGCATCTTTAAGGATCAAATAACCCCCATTTTAATTATTAACTTGCTGCATTATTAACTGACCAGCTGTGTGTGGCAGAAAACCAAGGGTCAGAACTCCCCGGCAACAATTCGTTCCTGGTGGAGTCCTCAGGCCAGCGGTTCTGAAACCTTCTCGGGGCACATTAGGCACCTAATGGATGGTGGCAAACCTTCCAGAAAGACACATGATCTGTCTGCAATTTCAGGACTCAGTCCTACGTATTTCCTCTCCAGGTCCTGAGGGGCTACGCACATCAGGCCTT